>ARYC01000756.1:0-136987 GCA_000711775.1 Oxytricha trifallax | reverse complement strand
GGAGGTATTTTGTGATTTTATGATTAAAATTAGGGTGCTCCTAATTAAGTACTAGCTTTAATTAATGCCCCTAATTAAGTACTAGCATTTTAAGAGTTGCTTCCTAATTAAGTACGTACCAATTTAAATTTATAAATATGGAACTATAACAGTAGAAATTGATATCAATCTCTCAAGTTGAAACCAGTTCTCAAAACCTTTTCCATATACTACTTAGAGGTTTACCTCCCTATAGGATGCCCATATTTAATAGTAAGTTTTTCAGAGGTATATAATTGAAATCAATAAACATAAATTTGAATATCATTTCTTAGATCTGTAAACAAGATGGAGTCAATGAATGATGCAATGAAAAGAGTGCAAGCACAAGAATTGATTCAAAGATTTAGAAGCAAGGAGGATTTGCATCGCTACCTGGTGCAGCAAGGTATTGAACTCATAGTAGCTAATCTTGATTATGTAGTTGGTTTGTTCCTTCCATCGATGGAAGGTACTAAAATTTCATTTCTAAGAGCCATACTCTGCGAGAGAAGAAAGCATTGAAAACTTAAGATGTAAAGTTTGCAGAGATTCCAAACTATCCAGAAATCTCAGTGACTAACTTATATAATGGTGCTATGAATGACCCAGAGGTTTCGCAGTACTACCTACTAAGAAGCAGTTGTCAAATAAACAACCTGAAAGAAACTATTTCTTTGGCATACTTGCAACAATTAAAGGTGATACTTGAAAGAAATTATTCAAGAATCTCATAAGAAAAGGTACAGCATCTCTTCAGAAGATAAGGACAGACAAGGGATCATGCTAAGTGAGAGCTGGCTATCAGAGCTGCAGAAGCACCCTTATATTTCAAGTAAGATTTGTAGCTTAACTCTTTAGAAAAATCTGGTACTGGCATCCTTTTGATGAAGGAATAGAGCAAGCTTCACAGAGAGCGAAAGTCCCAGACGAATTATGAAGTTAGCAAGAGACTTTATTCAAATATTGAGCCGCCAGAGTCAATGAACATAGATGCTGGAGCTGGCAGCAAGAGAAGAAACCTAGGCCCAAGCAAGCTTTAAGAGGAAGAAAAGAAAGAGAACCCAGCTCCCTCTAAAGAATTTTAAATATGACTTATATATTCATAAACTTAACTACAAAACTTATTTATATACATTCACTCTCCATTCTTTAGCACACTTTTATGCCAACTAATTATCAACTCTCTTAGCTGAACTTTTTATAAAATCGACTGTATCAATAGGTAGGTCATGCATCAAGTGGTATAGCATCAGTTTCTTATAATGACCTTTTAGTATACCCCAGTAGATTTCAATTCCATTAAACTATGGACTGTAGGTACGTTGAACATTGGCGTTATTCTAAGTTGTTCATAACTCTTCCTTGTATCTTTTGTCTTATGAACTGAAAGATTATCAACAAACAGTATAATCTCTTATTCAGGGTACTTCTCTCTCAGCGCTTTAAGAACTTAATATATTGCTCTGTCTTAATAGAGCGAGGATGAATAACATAAGTTTCTAAACCAGCATCCCGCTAATACCTCCAAGAATTGCCATTGTTTATACCTTGACTTTCTAGTCATATACTTCTATATTACTATGCCTCTTATACCAAGACTTCTAGATGAAAGAAGCCTCGTCAGCATGAATAAACTTAATATTATTTATTCTAAAGAAAATAACTTATTTAAGAGTGAAATTATTAATTAATCAATTAAATATTTAAGACAATGATTAATTAAGGATTGTTAAGCTTAATGTTAGAGTAAAACTTTTTAGGGTGATCTGGTTTGTTGTTGGAGGAAAATATACATTTATGATTTATAATAGGAAAACTTTAAATTAATAATTATTGTATTAACATTAAATCTAAAACTTATTATACGAATCAAAAATGGAAATCTCTCTAATATAGTTTGTCTTCTTCTTAATCGTCTACATCTTCATCATCAATATCGTTAAAGTCTACTAAGTCTCCTCTCTCTGTCACTCTGCAAAGCTCCAGTCCAGCTGCACCTGTGGTCTTACCATGTAGGACCACTAAAAAATAAAAATTAAAGATATGTTTTTTGTAAATTACATTATAAGTAAGTGCTCTATCTCCACCTGCGTCTGATCTATACGAATACTTTATAATATACTAAGTTTTTGATTAAATTTATCAAATTCTTATTATAAATCATAATTTCTCATTGGATTTCGAACCTTTCTTCGATAGTTAGATCCATACAATCTTATTAAAAATATGTTTTATAATAGTTTGTTATGGTATGGATATTTAATAATAATATAATGCCAATTTTATCATTAATATAAATTAAACTTTCTTAATTACTCATAAATCTCTGAATATATGGCGAGATGCAACCTTTTTCATGATCCTTGCACTAATAAAATTAAGCAACCTAGCGATTGTGGTTTTATTAAAGCCATCTATTTGATATGATAAATCGAGGAACGCCAGGATGTTTGAAGAACTGTGTCCAATTAACTAATTAAGTAAATTTTTGAAAAATCCACTGATTTATTTGACTTTGAATTGAGTAAGTAGCCTCAACTGATAATGCGAGTGCACTTATCCTGTTAATTATCAGCATATGTTGCAGATATCATATAAACGCAAATCTTCTACAAGATGAAAATCAAAGTGAAATGAGATCAAGTGAAAATAGGCTTCATAGAAGGGGTATTTTGCAAATAAGACAAGAAAATTTTAATTAAGTATGAATTAAGAACTACATAAAACATCATAGATCAATTAAGACATGAGAATTGGGGTTAAGAACAATTAAATTAAGAATTAATTATTATTGGCGTATAATTATAATGTTTGTGCTAATTATTAAAACTATTGGCTCGATTCATTTTCCTTATAAAATAATCCAATCAGGGTTTGTAAATTTGTTTTTAGCCTAATTATTTATATTATTAGCCAATTATAATTAATTTTAAATCTAATTGTTCTTAACTCCAATCCTCACTTCTTAATTGATCTATGGGGTTTTATTTGATCAATAATTATTTAAATTTTATTAAGTTAAATTCTTAATTGCCCGCCTTTATTATGCAAAAAACAGAAAACCCGACTGATCATCCTGATAAATTTCAGCAAAGCAATTCATTCATTTATTAAGCAAATCCTATATATAAGAGTGACTGCTCATAAGAAAGAGGGTCCCTCAGATCACATCCTCTATAACAATAAAAAGTACGAAAGTTGCTGGAGAAATTCAACAAGATACACTGAGAACAGCGAGTAAGAGGAGCAGGATGTCAAAATATGAGGGAGCATAATATCCTGACCTCGTTGATAAAGCTAAGCTCATCTTGCCTCATCACAACTACGATATTGATTAAATACTGGCAATTGATGAGTTTAAGCCTCTCATAGGAAGCAAAGATATATCCAGATTTGTTAACAAGTTAATATTAAATAAGACTACAAAAAGTCAGGCTAAATCAGTTAAGAATATTAAAATATGTTCCCTCAATGATGGAGGAGAGAATTTGCCGCCAAAGTCAAAAGTAGCTAGTGACCATTTGAACAATCTAAAGAATATAGAAAGCAACGAAGGCTAGCTAGAAGCTCATAATTCACAGGTTAACTATAGTGCTAAAACTCAATCTGAAATTACTTCGATTTACACTCGAGATTACATGATCTTAAAACCAAACGAAAGGCAAGACTTTATTTTGAAAATTTTAATCGAAATAGATAGAGTCTCTTGGAATTTTCGCAAAATCTTAAAACTGCTTGTTCTAAAAATCTTTACGAGGATATGTTTAGAATAATTTTTGAATTAAATTAGAGAGCTCAGGCAAGTTTGCAGATAAAGACAAGGCTCTTTGTTTCCTCACTACTCTACTACAGATACGAAATCATTGAGGTTAATGACTCTTTATTAAAAAGCGCTTTAGCATTGTTACCTTAATGACCAAATACAGAATAAGCGCTTGGTCTAGCGAATTATATTTTCATCAATGAGCCTGATTATTTGTTAAAGCTGCAAGATGAACTTTAAAAGCTAGATAAAACGAATATTGGAATAATTCAACTTAGGATTGGGACGTTCTAATAGTTCAAAATAGACTCTCAAGCAGTCCGAATTATACCTAACACACTCTTAAGTCTAAAAAGGTTTTCATTTAAGTTCTAAAAGAGGATTAGGGCCTTAGATTGATAAGAGATGTGCCTATCAATGTGGTTGGAGACTATATTCAGATTTTTGCTTTGTCAAGGCCATCCTCCTATTAAAAACTTGACAATTTCATTTAAACAATGACAGAAATTTTTGTTAAAAATGGACTTCATCGATCAGGATGATTTCATACATTATCTATAATAGATTTAATTCGAGCTAAAATAGAGAAATCTACTATGGGTCTCAAAATTGGATGCTATTTCAGACTTAGGGAAAAATCTTGCTTTCAGATAATTTGAGAAAGGTGTAAGAAACAGGAGGGACATGATCTAAGATTGCTTAAAAGCTGACTTTACAAAGTTAATTTAGCTTTGAAACATTCCTAAAAGACTCGTGACTTTAACGAAAATGAGTAGAAGAAACTGCTAAGCCAATTTAAAAAGTTCAATGTTTTATCTTTATCCATAAACCAATTTGCAAAAACTGTTAGATTAAAAGCTTTTGCTGATTCACGGCAAATGCTAAGACTTTAACAGATATTGGGATTTAAATTTCTCATGCTATAGAGACTTTGCATCAATTACTTGATTTGGGAGGATACCTAGTATTCATTTATAAACTTTGGCGTTGGTAACTGGAAGACACTTTTCTGCTCAACTTTAGCTGCTCTTAAATCGAAACTTCATTAAAAAATAGTCTTTGTAGCAGGCAAAAATGAGCATTTAGTTTTGAGAGACGAGAAGAAGTTTGAAAGCATAATCACTAGTTTAGGTTTGAACGTCAACGTGAACTAATATGAAAATAAAATTAGGGTCTACTATTTAAGTCAAAAGTATATCGAGAGCGTTATGGAGCTTCTAGAGTTTCTAAATATTTGGAAGCAAGCAATCGTTATCATTGACGAGTATGATTGGATTTTATTTTAAGGGAATGTAAAGTAAATAGAAAGCTAGCTTTAATTTTATCGCTCTGCTTAAAGCGTTACCGGTTTTACTGAATCAAAACTAACAACAAAAGAATTAAATTGTCTGAAAAAGATTCGAAACAGATGAAAAAATGTTTATAAAGTTAAGCTCTATTGTTGGTGATAAAAGAGTGAAGCTTGACCAGGGGGAACTCATCACATCAAGCTAACTAGACTATTGTAAGAGAGTTTTCGAAATCTCCTCCCAGCATTTCAAGCTTACACCAATAATTATAGTAGCGCAGCAATCATACTCTATGATTGAGGCCCACTTTAAAAAGTTTGCTTAAGTTCCATTCTTTCCAATGAAAAATTTTAAAGGCAGAAAAGTAGAGGCCTAATTCGATCATCAATTTGTTAGCAAGATCAATGATGGCTAGTTCGGAGAATTTTTCCTGAATAAATAACAAGGGGGAGGTACAGATCTTAAGACGACTCATGAGATAGAATTTAATGGAGGCTTATTTTTAAGAGCTTCTACATATTCTCCCTGAGATCGACTAAATAAATCTTGGGAAGAATAGGTCGTTTTTATAGAAAAGGAAATTACAAATAGGTAATACAAGCAAGGTTCAAAAGAAACCGCGTAGCAGGTTATATCGTTGCACTAATAATTTAGTGAAAATCAAATCATACAAAAACTGCTGCTCTTTAGACTTATCTAGGATATCATTAATGGTGCAAGAAATATGAAGACTTTAATTAAGTACTTCATTAAAATAAAGCCGTGGAAGATTAGATGAGATCTTTGAGTTGAATAAAATTAATTCTTCCAAGAGCGAAAGATCCATAATATAGAGCAAATAAAACGAATCTGAAGTGCTTCATAAGTAGAATTAATCAATGATAGGGTTGGAAAATTAGAAGGAAAATCCTTCAGAAGGAAATATGGCAGAAGAATGCAAGGTCGATAGCAAAGAGCAGTACAAGTATGAATAAGAATAGATTTAGATTCAAAAGCAGAAGGTCAAGTGGAAAGTAATAACTTGAGCTCCTTGGATTCTTTGGATAGCTCTATCGAGATGCTTGATTCATCCGTGGAACCAAACAGAAGAAAGATCAAGACTGAGCACAAAATTTCGATAGAATAAGACTCGAAATCTATGGGATCTTTACTCAAATAACCGACTGGGTAAGCTTAAAAGAAGTAAACCTCAAAGAAAGCAAAACTTGCGAAATCTAAATTAGACTTAAAAGCTTTTGAGAATAAGTCAGCTGACTCTTTTGTGTCAAAATATGGGAGAATAACTGGAAAGCGAATTACGGCAACCAATAAAGCACCAACTGAGGAAGTTAAACGTCGAAAGATTCATGAATCAAGGAGCAGCAGCTCAGACTGACGGGTTGTCAAGAAATGAAATTAGCAATGAAAATGCCAACTGTAAACAAAATGAATAAATGCTAAATTGTTAAGTTCAATAATATATAAACACGAAATCTCAATTTTATGTCTAGATTTTATTGATTAGACAAAATCCTTCCCTCTCGATAAATAATTCCATGGTCATGAAGTTAGTGAACGAGTTACTTATATCCTACTAGGTCATCCATATGTGCTTTGATATCGTTAAATTCATCCCTCATTCTTTTGTTTTCCTGCAAATACTTTTGTTTGCTGCCTCTCATTGCGATCTCCTCGCCTTTAACTTTTCAACCTCTTTTATTCTGCGCTTTCTCTAAGAGCTATGTTTTATCAAATGAGCAGATTTTCCCTTTTACACTATTTGAGTATAAAATAATTGAATAATTACCACTATAGTTTAATGATTCGCTCAATGCTTGAGCAAACTCAGGCCTCATATGGACAATTAAGTTCTAAGTCTAATCAAGTTGATCCCTTCTTTTTTACTTTGCCTCATATATTATTTAGTTGATACCATCATTATCTAATGACATAAGGATAAGGATGTTACATATCCACTTTTTGACTAAGTGCAACCATTCGCACTGATCTGGGAGGAATTTCAGTAATGAGGGTTTTTGTTGAGTATACCCTAGGAAGTCATCAGCAGTGAGGCCCTCTATTTAGGGAACAGTGGCTACAATTACATCACTTCGTTTTAAGAACTAAAGCCAAATTAATTTCATAAATCTACCTCTTTTTCACAGTTGAGGATGCTTTTAAGGAAATAAATATTGCAACATCCTAATTTTGGCAAATAAGCTCCGCATTCCTATGCTAAGAAGTCATGTAGCTCTTTCTTGCTCCCAATCTTCTCTTGCACTTAATGGACGTTCAATCGTGACAACTATCCCTGCATCTGCACATATCATTAAAATAGATATATTTGATTTACCTTCTTGTCAGTGAAGTATAGAAATAGACTACAATTTTTTTAAATTAATTATAATATTAAATAGGGTTACTATTAAATATTCTAGCACTCTAGGAAAACACTATAAAGGAATCCTCTTTGTTGAAGAAGTAAAATCTCCCCGCATAAAATGAAAACATTTACAGCTAAGAAATAGTCACAATCAATGCTAACTGATTATTTTAAGATGAATAATGAATCTTAAGAATCCAGTTTATCCGAACTCGAACTTGAGGAATCAAGAGATCAAATTTCCGAACGAGGCAGCATTAAAATTTATCTAGGATGCTCTACTCAACTCCTCACAAACTCACCAATTAGTGAAAATGATGTCATCATTGAGAATTTGAGCGAAGATTCCATTGCTGAATCTGAAAGTCACCTATAGTAGAATGACGAATACGCAGGATTTGATTTATAAAGGTATGATCCAAGATCTTAGATTTAATTATCATTATTTAATAACAAAAGTATTGGGTGTCTAACCTCAACCTAATTTTAGGAGACTGTTAAAATTATCGCACTTATTCACTTACTATATAAGTTGTAATAGAAGAAAATAAAATACGCCGAGTCAGACTTGAATAATGAGCATAGCGAGTTCCTCCACAAGATGCAAGTAAAACCGAATTCTAATATTGATTTAATATCTGACAAGCTTTAACACCTGAATCTTGGGGGAGAGTCTGAAATCTTTGGAATAAATTATGAAAGTAACTCTAAAGGTTTCTCTTAAAAACTGAAGTGACTTGATTGAACTATTTAGGATCTTTATTTTAAATCCGGTTGTAGTCTGGTTAATATATGTAAACGATATGGTGTTACTAAGTACAGAGTTAGAAATGCTATCTAAGAGAAGCAATGTAGTATTCTAGATAAAGATAGAACGACTATTAAGCGCAATTAAAAAAATCCTGATAGCTTAAAGGAATTTATAAAAAACTTTCTCTCAACTGGTTAAAAAATTTCAAATCTCAAAGATTTGTAATCTTGCCTCATAAAAAGTTTAATATTGCTGTTTCTCTGATCTGGTTGAGTAAATTTGTTCGATAATAATTAGGCTTAAGCAATAAAAAGATTTATTCAGTTGATAACTGAACAAACTCTTAAAAGTCAATTTTTCAAAGACAACTTGCTGCTTAAAACTTTGCTAACATTCTTGACAAGGATTTGAATCTAATAAATATTGATGAGAGCAGCATTTAATGGATTGAAAATCCAGGCAAAGTCTGGTCAGTGAAACGATTAAAACGCTACAATTCAAGTTTTCGAAGAATATCCTCTGTTAATATTATAGGAGCAATTAGCTCAAGTGGAAATTTATATTTTACCTTGAAATAGGACCACAACAACAGCATGTTTATTTGGTTTTTTATTTTAAAACTTGTGTCGTACTAAGAAAAACATAATAGCAACTGGAGGGAATCCACAATTTTAATGCTAGACAACGCAGCTTATCATAGAAGCAAATATATCAGGGATGGGGGGGAAGTTTCCTGCCCCCAACATTTAATTTTATATTGATTGGCAATCAAATATTACAAAAAAATATATTTCAAGTTAAATTACCATAACCATGCACTAAACAACTTTTATTAATATATAATTTTCAAGGTAAATAATTATTCTTTATCAAATTATAAATTATAAACAAGGCTAAAATAATTGTTTTTATTAATAATTAATGTGATTTTCATTTAAATGTAATTTCATTATCAAGGTAGAAATGATATTTGAAGCTAAATTAAAAAACCCTATATCATAATTTATGATAAAGATTCTTTGAAAATTATAAATATTACATGTTTTTATGTATGGGGCAGGAAAATTCCCCCCCCTCAGGGATAAAATAGGGAAGTACAAGATTCCAATAGCTTTTCTTGGTCCATATTAATTTGACTTGACACCTATCGAAAAACTCTTTGCGTTTGTTAAAAAAGATACATAATTTGCAATAAATCTCAAAGCTTTGACAAAGTAAATTTGTTTTTACACTTAAAATATCTTTAATTTATAAAGAGCCCAGTTGTTACCAAAGCTTGTTAGTCTTTATTGTAGCCTTAACTATTCGTGGATTCAGGAATCTTTTCAAAAGGATTGTAAAACTTTTTAAAGTTTTTAATCTTATATCCTATTTGAATTAGGTAATATTATCTCTTTATCAATGATTAAATCTCCAATATAATTTTTCTAGTTCCTGTTCTGTTTCTTTTAACTTAAATTTTTAATAATTTTTGATCTAGCCGGTCAGATCATTAAACGATCATAACAGTTAGCTGTAAATACAAATTGAAAGTACTTGTTTTAAATTGAACTTCATTTGAATATCGGCACTTCTTAGCTTATTGCATATTCATCTTAATTTAATCTTCCTTTCTTAAAGTACATCAAAGCAAACAGATCAAGCTTTATCCTATTTATGAGCGAGTTGAATTAATGTTTAGAATATTTTGATAAGCATCTTAAAATTACTATTACATAATGAGATTTCAAATTTTCTCTGAAACTTTGGTCTTTCTAAATAATGGAGTAAGTTTAGGTAAAGGAGAGAAGTCAATAAGCATAGTGAATAACTTTTATTTATTTTAAAACTAAAATTATTGTTGTTTTTTTCATAATTAGTTCAAGATAACTTTAACCATAGCTATCTTAAATATACAAATTTGTTTACTGAACACTTAAATTTTTACTATGATTGTGTAAAATGTTCAAGCATTTGGAATCCCTTTTTATTAAATCCATTTTGGTTTAAATAAAAAGTAAAGCCTTTGAACTTTAAAATGGTTAATTGAAATCAAATGAATCTTATTTTTAAGTAAATTGCATTCTTAATTTTTCATCATACTTTGTTAGCTAATTGAAGCCCATAAATTTTAAACAATTTTTCTTACTAAAATTTATCTTTAAAAATATCCTTCACATTTATTATCAAAAAATTCATGGTGATGCTAATTTTATTCCTGCTGTTTACAATATATTAAGCTAACATAGTATAAAAGTTCATAGGAATAAGTTGAATTGAAAGGCATTAATCATTTTAAATAGGTCTTTATCATATAATTCAAAATTTTTTATTATTAGGAAATAGGTAATTCTAAAACCATAAAGTCAACTAATCTTAATGCTAAATGATGTCGAGAATACGTTGTGTATATAACCAAAAAGAAATTATTTAGATTAATTCACTCAGTCTGAATCATTTCGATCAGAAAGAATTATGATTAATAATTCCATTCAGAGTGAAAACTCCCCACCAATAATGGTAAAAGGTAAGTAAATTACCCAAGAGAGTTGATTAATAATCTTAATCCAAATTCTTTTTATTTTACAATAAAATATTTTTCTTATTTAATTTGTAATCTGAAGCTTATAATTATTAAGCATTTACGCAATCGCTGAATAGTGATTTCAACATCATTTTTATAAATTGATTATTTTAATTTTGATATTCATTGTAACTGTATAGGTAATTTTATTTTCAATAAGTTTGAATATCCTAATAGTTATTTTTGAATTTTCACTAATTTTTTGAATCAATAGATCTAATGGGATATGAGTTTTTATATAAATAGCTTTTTATTCAAAAATATCAAATATAAAACTACCCTTAGATTTATTCTTATTTAATTATATTTTAATAACCCTAGTTTAAGATATTTAAATAAATAGTAACTTCCAATTAAATTTATATATTCATCTTGGGTATATAAAAATATATATTTTACAAAAATTCCTTAACATGAATAACTTTTTTAATGAATTTATTGATGAGTCATAGTTTGATAATGACTTTTAGACTCAAAAGAAGTCTTTTGTTAATGAACTTAAATTACAGTCCTTACAAAGTTTAAATGAATAAATTAACTAAAATCAAGAGGATGACCTGGAAGATATTTCTAGTGATACTGAAACAGACTAAAATGACTAATCAGACCTATACTATTCTGATTCTGAGAATATTGATTAAACAAAAAATTTAGTTAGAAATTCTAAAAATGAATTTGAGATTGACTAGCCATTAATTTAATCAGGATTTTAAGAAATTAATCAACAAATAGTTTAACCTGAATTAAATTAACATATATAGGTGCTAATATCTCTCAAAAAAAATGATACAAAGGATAAGATTAAACAATTAAATTAAAATACCATAGATAATAAAAAGTGAAAAATTAACCTTAAAAGATATACAAAAATATTATCAAAATAATTTAATCTTTCTAATAGAGAAATCACTTCAATCAAGTACAATTTTGATAACTTTCAATAGTTTAAAAAATGGTTCAGAGAGTATTCCTTTTTAAAAATTAACTAAATTAATAAATACTTAAAAGATGATTCACGAGAAATTTTCAAATAAATAGGTGCAAAAATGAGACAAATGAAGTAAGAAATGAATTAAATACAAATCTAAAAGTGGAAAGAAAACCATATAAAAAGAAAAGCAAAAATAAGTAATTAGCAGGAAAGAAAATATAAAAAAATTTCAAAGAACAATTAAAGGAAAAAAATAAAACAATCAAAGATTTGTAAAATATAATCTCATCGCTTCAATTGTAACTTTCCATAAAAACTAATTATTTTAATCTAGAAAAACTTAATTTATAATAAGTATAAGATGAAGTTTAAAGACTATTCAATGAATAAATTAAAACTCTAAGAAAAGAAAATGAAAAGCTTAAATAAACGAATTGGGAGAATGAAAAATTAACACAGGTAAAGATTGAAGACCCCAATAAAAGAGAAGCTAAACTTCTTAAAAAAAAGTCATCAAAATAGTATCAGAAAAGATTAGGAGAGATTCCATTAGATAATATAGACAGGATAAACAATGGCTAGTATAACCTAAAAAAATTTAAGTGGGAAATGCGAAGATCAAATAAGAACAGTCATTAATACTAAGGATGCATAAAAGATCAGAATATGTGGAACCAAATATTCTCAGATCATTAAGTGAATGAATTAGGAAATTTGATTGATGCAATAGTAATCACAACGGTTGAGGCAGACTAAAGTTTTTTTTATCCCCAAGAAGCAACTATTGCTCATAATAATTCAGCGATAACTTTCCAGGTGTTTCTAATAATCCTAATGAAATCAGTGGAATTTTTAACAGATTTGGAACATTGTTCTTTATAGCTATTTTAAGATGATTTTTTCCACAAATATAGGTTCAGGAGTCACTTCCCTAAATTCCAGATAGACTTTGTCCTAATTCCAGATAGATTTTTTGCTTCCTGAGTTCATGACAAATCACAAGGACTATATTCTCGAGTAAAGGCAGTTGGCAAGGAAAAGTATAACTGGAACCAACTGCAGTAAATGGATTCTCCCTGGAATGATACAGCTTGTAAGCTCTGATATTAAATTCTTAAAGATATTGAAATTTTTAAAAACATTCCCTTACAAAAATTATTTAAAAAATGGGTACCTGTTCATTTGGATTACCAACTCTAAACTAGAATCATGCTTAGAGTATTTGAAATCTATTGGATATAAAAGGGCAGAAATATAAACATGGGTTAAACTAAATGATGATAAAACTTTACACTCTGGCATTTGATTTGACCTAAGACATGTAACTAAATTCTGTGTTGTAGCTAGACCTGAGAACAAATTTCTGAGCTCAAAAAGATTAGCTTTACTCATAATGTACCCAATATCAAACTATCACCAGTTCGATTAGTGAGCAAAAACCATATTAATTATATGAATATATTGAGTAGCTCCTTCCTTATCGAAAATATGCTGAGATCTTTGGAAGACCTCACAATCATAGGCCTTATTGGAATATTATAGGCAATCAAGCAATTTATTTACTTAATGGAAAGCCTTCAAAGGTTCAAAGATAGTGAATTAAATATTCACAATTAATCACTACACTTTAAACACAAATTTACTTTTTTTAATATAATTAAATTTCTTAATAAGTTCTTAATTGGATTAATTTAATCTTATTCAAAAATTCCATCTTATATCAATCAAGGGGTTTTAATATTTTTAATTTTGGTACCAACTTATATAAAATTCAGGTTGGTACTGGGACCAATTAGGTTTTAAATCATTTTGGAACTTTTCCATTAAAACCTCATTAATTTAAAATTAGGTTCCAATTAAGTTTAGGTACTATTAAATTGGTACCAATTAAAATTAAACAGAATTAGTACCAGTACTAATTAAATTTAAAAAAATTTAGAACTAATTTTTAATGGAACTAAATAGATAAAATTGGAGCTCCATCTCTACAGTTTGTTACAGCTTCTGCAAAATTTCTACACGTATCTTTGCAGGGTTGACCTCCTATAAGATGCCCATATTTAATAGTAAGATTTTAAACAATAGGATCCAGAAGTCTATAAGTTATAATTTGAAATTCATTAATAGGAAGAGGAACAAAGATGGAATCACTCAATGATCAAATGAAAAGAGTCGAGGCTCAAGAAATGATATCAAGATTCAGAAGTAAGGAAGATCTCTATCTATACCTAACTTTACATGGTAAGATAACTTGATGAATATTAACAAATTATACAGTTGGTTTATTCTTTCCAACGATGGAAGGTACCAAAATTTCATTCTTGAAAGCAATACTTTGTGAGGAGAAGAAAGCTTTTAGAAATAAAGATTTTAAATTAAGAAATTCTCAACTACCCTTAGATTTCTCACTAATCTTTATGAGGATGTTATAAAAAGATGAGAAAGTGGTAGTTTACCTTTCTACTAAGAAGCAACTCTCTAATGAACTACCAGAGAGGAACTTCTTCTTTGGTCTTCTTGGTACAATAGAAGAGGAGTATCTCAGAGAAACAATTGAATAAACTCATAAGAAACGATATTCTATCTCTCCTGAAGACTAAAGAAGCAAGCATTCTAATAAGCTCAGCTTGGCTAGAGGAACTTAAGAAACATCTTTATCTTTCAAGTAAGCTTTGACATATAACTTTGTAGAGAAATCTTTAACTGGTATATATCTTATGAAAGAGCATGCTAAGGTTCATAGAGATAGAAAACAGCAGACAGTTCATTAAGATAGCAAGAGACTTTATAAAGATGTTTAAAGCCAGAAGATATGAACATAGATGCAGGAGATGGCAGTAAGAGAAGAAACTTAGGGCCTGTCAAGCCTTAAGAAGAAGAAAAGAAAGAGAAGCCTAATCCTTTTAAGGGTCAATTCAATATGTGATCTATTTCGTTCATTAAAGTCTAAAACTTATTAATAAACATTCATTCTTCCTTTCCTTGCACATATCATAGTCTTATTTTTATTCTTATTTTTATTTACTCTCTTGAAACTACTTTGTATTAAGTCTATTGTATCGATTGGTAAATCATGCATTAGATGATACAGCAGTAGCTTCTTGTAGTAAGTCTTGATTTAACTCCAGTAAAATTCAGTTCCATTAAATGATGGGCTATAAGGAACGTTGTATACAGGAGTTATGTTTAACTCCTCATAAACTTTCTTTGACTCCTTAGTCTTATGAACTGATAAGTTATCAACAACAAAAAATGATTTCTTAGTTGCTATACTTCTCTCTGAGCTTACGCAAAAACTCGATATACTGCTCTCGCTTAATAGAGTGAGGATGAATAACATAAGCTTCTAGACCTGAATCTTCACTAATACCAACTAAAATCGCGTAAGTGGGAACCTTTACTTTTTAGTCATATATTTCTATATTATCGTACTTTTTATACCAAGACTTATTAATAAAAGTGTTGAATGTAAACACTGCTTCATCAGCGTGAATGAACTTGATGTTATTATTAATAGCTCTCTGCATTTAATCATATATAAAGTTTAAATTATTACTATAAATTGACACTGTAAAATCAATTACTCTTCACTCAGTGGACAGTCTTGAAATTAATGCCATTTCTTATATAAATATTAGCTATAGTCTAAGGAGAGATACTCATGTCAGGAAACTTGCGAAGAAAAATGACAGCTCGTTTGTCAAGAGGAAAGTGAGCCCAATACTTTAAAGTCTTATAGTCAAAGAGGTAGTGAACATGAGTCTGAGTGAACTTTTATTTTCTTACTGGATGTTTTCAAGTACCAGAATTAAAATGCTAAACAGCTAACATGCAGTGACATCTAATAGTTGAGGCACTCTTGCGTAGAAATCTAGCTATGGTTGTATAATACAGCACTGGTTTGACTTAGTTTATATTAATACTTGAACCAAACCTAAGCTTAAGAAGTAAGTCTAAACATTACTCATCATAAATAGACCCTAAATTTCGCTAATTTCTATTTCTCATTTTGCAATTTGACCTTATTTCTCTACTAATCCCAATAAGACCTCAAGTATACCAAACAAATCAAAGCACTTTTAAACCTCACTAAGGGGTTTTGGGGTTTTGAATGCCTAATTAAACAAAATCAAAGAAGTGATCTCTTCAAAGATTATGAAGAACGTTTGTCATTCATAATCTATTCGACAAGGTTGAAATTCTAAAGTCTTGAAGGCCTTCCAATTCCTCGTGCTAAACCTTAAAAACTTACAATCTATTATTAGATCAAGGATATTGGGGTTTGGATAAAAACATCATTTTTTTTAGGATTTACAAATATTTTATAACTCTTCTCAAATCATCAAAATATTGTTATATATGGTATATAGTATTATGACAATTATTTGGTAGTGTGGACACGTCGTTATCCGACGTGATTTATAGAAAGCAAAATATATTTCTGTCCAATCTTTCTATTAACAAGGTTATTCATACCTCTGCTAGCATTTTTTTTTCTTTTTCTTTATGTTAGAATTTTTTTTCTGCATTTTTACAAGCTAGAGCTTTCTAAACTTGTAAGGATTTATAAATATGGTAGATTTTGAAAACTATAAATTTATTATTTTTTTGTTATTTTTCATAAAATAATTTATTTTTCTCGTGTTTGAAAAAATTTTTAAGCGAGGTCATTATCAGCATTTCCACTTCTAGAAATGTTGTTCACGGCGTTTTTAATTCGAATTAAATGCTTTAAATAGAAAATTCATTTTTAAAGGTATACTTGGGGGGACATGAAAAATAATCACTTACTATTATGATTATAATAGGCAATTAAAGAACTCTTTAAATAATATTAAATATATTGTTTATACATTTGAAAAATGATTTTATTCAATAGTATCATTGTTTATATTTTAAAAAGTTGAACTCAAAATTATCGTTTTAAACTGAAAACAAATAGATTCTTATCTAGCTAATAAGAAAATGATAATAAAAAGCAGCTTTATGTAATAGTATACCACATCCTTTTTTATGATTGCAGCTGTGGATTGATCATTTTCGAAAGACTGTCATTAATATAAAACAAATGCTGGAAATTAATTCATATTCCGTTCCCTTAACTCTCATTTCTTTTTGGAAAACTAAAAGGAGACTAGAAACCTTACCATTCAAAAATAGTCTGTTGTATATTAAATTGTTCATAAACCTCTAGTTAAGCATTAACAAATTCCAAGGAAGGTTTACTTGTTTTAGACCAATCAATATTAAGCAAGAATGTGGAATCTCTCTACTCTATCTTCAAAATCAAATAGAATCTCCTCCACTTTCATTCCACTACTATATAAATAAAGTCTGAGGAAGAAATTTATCGATAACACTCGCTTTATAAGACAATTCGATGAACTTAAGTTACAAAGAATGGTAAAAGATGATATCTGGAAACTAGTGAAGCCATTTAAGATTGGGAAACCTAAACTTCACAGTCACCTAAAAAAATTAATCCTAACTATTTCAATATGTATTGTAGTATAGATGAAGAAAACACTGGTCGCAGCCATATCTGACAATTCAAAGCCCTGGTTTCTAAACTAATATAACTCGGAAGCACTCCTTCAAACAGTATAACAAATATTAACCATAATTTCGCATGAAAAAATACAAATTTAAATTATGTAAGCAAAGGGTTAAAAAGAGCAATCCCCT
Organism: Oxytricha trifallax; assembly: GCA_000711775.1. Taxonomy (NCBI): domain Eukaryota; phylum Ciliophora; class Spirotrichea; order Sporadotrichida; family Oxytrichidae; genus Oxytricha; species Oxytricha trifallax. Next base: position 119,622 of record ARYC01000756.1, on the reverse strand, counting down.
ATTTAATAGTGTATATGCATTTTTTGAATTTAAAATTAAAATCAAGTTAAAAATAAACAGAAAATAATTACTAATTGTTAAATAAAAAATGGATCAGAGTGGAGTCTCTAAAATGAACTCGATTTGGTAAGTACAATTTCAATAAAATTACTTTTCTTATACAAATCTAATTAATATTATAGATACTTTATTCTATCATTAACTTCTACTATCCTATCTTAAATTATAATGATTTATTAAAATAAGTTATTTGGTGAAATTCTAAGAAATAACATTAAAACATTTATCTTTTTATAGTGAGATATTTAAATGAGTTAAGAATTGCACAAGATTAACAAACAATTTATATACAATTTATCGTGAGTTATATTAGTTGTTCGCTGGAATAGAAATATTCAGGAAAATACGAAAATAAATTATATTTCTCAATTTATATATGAGATAGTTGATTAATTGGAAATTATTAATCCAATTATTCCTAATTTTTTAAAGTAAAACTCCTTTAATAATCTAAACTTATTTATTTATATCATTTTAATGCCAGTGAGAATTCTTTTTAGATTTATTTTTTCCTAATATTTTGTATTTTATCAATACTATAGATATTTTAGATTTTATCTAATGATATTTAACGTTAGTACTCAACTAAAAAGTATAAACAAAATTATACTATACTTTAATAAGACAACTAAATAGTGACATGATACTTCCCATCAAGATGACTTACATTTAATAGGATAAGTCTACTTATAAGTAGTATTTTTTGTATAACTTTAAATTCAAGCTTTAATTCCTCTGATAATGCAAATATTTTGCAATCTTTGACCTAAATACGGCATTAGTAGTGCCAAGCCAGAGAAAATAAATCAAGTAAAGTGACGTTCAAGGCCACAAAGAAGAATTCAATATGTTCATAAAACTATTTGACATATTAGGAGAAAAGAACTTTGACGCTTACAATACATTGTCTTTCGAAACCAGCCTCAATAAAACTATCATCTTCAAAAGCAATAAACTAATTGTTTAATTTAAATTAAGACATAGACATTTCAATTATTAGGTCCAACATAAATCAACTAATGATCCAAAGATAGACTTTCCAAACAAATCCTCCAAAAGTACATAATTCCCAATAAAATATAGGAGGAAATTATATAAATCAATCAAAAATTATGATATTATTATTACTACTTTAAACAGCAGTAAGGCTTGACCAAACAGGTGAAAGAGCAACTTAGTTTGAGGAACCCAAAGAGGCAGAAAGAGAAAAGAATGAAAACATCTCAAAAGAAGAAGATGATCACTCCAGGGCATTTGTCCCTTTACTATGCCCAATCGGTGGTATATGAGACTCCATTTATTTAATTATTATAAATATATTTTTATATTAAATTGAAAAGAGTGAATATATTTCAGTTTTTCATTGGAATTCATGTTATATTAACTCTAGATCTTAATCTGGTTTGGTGTTTTATTATGCTATTAAAAAAAACGCTTTAATGAAGATTTTCATTAATCATTATCAGAAGCAGGTTGCCAATTTTGAATCTACTTACGAACTGCATCTATTATATAGTTAAAAATAATAACAATTCTAACTGATTCATTGTTGTTTATCACTCTTACTTTTGAATTAAATAACATATTGTCATATTTTATCATATTCTAGGAATACATTCGATTTGGGAAAATGAATTAAAATTTAAATTAATTAATTAATAATTACCTTCAGTTATGTTTTTGGAAAATATCTCCAAAACCTAACAATATTATATATACTTTCTGGATAGCGCATTAAAAACGAGACAGTGGTTGTTATTGCTATAATGAATTTATCTCTTCTCCCAAGCGAGAAAAACTCCTTTTACTGATTTTGGGAGTTAGCTCAAAATCAAAATATCTAACTTACTGGGATGATTTGTAAATATTGGCAATAGTAAAGTTCAGCTAAAATTGTGGGATTTACCGTAAAATTTTTTTAGATTTGAATTTTGAGTCACTTTTGATTTGATAACTGCCTTGATTTTAATATTTAATTTCTTTAGTTACTATTCATTTTCCCAAATAGAATGTATTCCTACAATAAATACTTACTCCATAACTATAAATAATATAGATGTTTTTCTATTATAAGTAGCATAAATGTTCCCTATTTTGATGGTTCCTCTTGCTTTTCTGAAATTCTATTGCTTAATTAGTTAATTTATTAGGGGGGGGGGGAAGTTTCCTGCCCGAAAATTTTATATGCACCCAAAGGGGGAAGTTTCCTGCCCCCAAAAAGGTAGTTTCCTGCCCCATACATAAAAATATGTAATTTTTATAATTTTCAAAGAATCTTTATCATCTATTATGATGTAGTTTATTTTTTAATTTAGCTTCAAATATCATTTCTACCTTGATAATCAATTTAAAATTTAATGAAAATTACTTTAGTTATTAAAAAAAACACTTATTTTAGCCTTGTTTTTAATATATAATTTGATAAAGAATAATTATGTTACTTGAAAATTATATAATAATAAATGTTTTATGGTACATGGTTATGGTTATTGAAATTGAAATTTATTTGTTTCTATTAAATTTATTGCAAAAAACATAAATTTAATGTAGGGATCAGGAAACTACCGAATGGGGCAGGAAACTTCCCCCCCATTTATTAGTATACCATTTATTGCCATTATTATATTTATATTTAGGGTTATCTTTTATGAAAAATATTAAAAACATATGAAGTGATGTAAGCTTACCTCAAATATAACAATCACTATAAGCTAAAAGCAGAGCTTAGTGCGGCATCTAATAATCAGATTATCTTTAAACCAGAAACGACTGCAAGCAAGCAAGCAAACTCATTGAATCTAGTCAAAAAGAAATAGAGATAATTCACTTTGATTACTTTTAAATATCAATATCCCTTGATCAGATTGCAATAAGATTGATATTCACTGCGCCATTTTTACTTTAATTAAGTTGATAAGTATTTCATTTGGGTCATTTAGGACTATATTACAGATAGGCAAGAATTTCAGATTCTTAACAGAACATTCATAAATGGTGTATGTAATAAATATCCCACAATATTAAATTATTAAACACTATATGTCACTCACTTGAGGATCTTATATATTTCCTTTATTTTTTTCTAAGCTCAGCATTACTGATGAATCATATTTAAATATACTTTATAGTTTAATTTTTTATTTAATTGTTACTTCCATTGTGTTAAATTGCCTTTGCTGTAAGAATACCAGTTATATCTTCAATAAATAACCTACATTTGTTGATATTTTAGCAATCATTCCATTTAAACTGTTTGATTTTATTAATTAGCGCTCTACGACAAATATCTACTGCTTTGCAGGTATATGCAGTTCATGAGAAGTACATGAATCTTATCATGTTTAAGATCACTAAATTATATTTATTTTTATCTCTGCTTATTTCTTTAGCGCTTTGGTAGTTCACTTAGCAATTGTGATATATTATTCTATTTTTATCACCTAATTATGCATAAGTGACTTAGTTTTCTTTATTATTTATGCCAATAATGGAGTTCCTAGAAATATGGGAGGTCACTGAATTTTTTCACTTTCAATTTTGGTTTTAAACTCCTTGTAGTTCAATTGATTCTGACTGGCGTATCATCCATTCTTTGATAAGGTCCAATTGGCTTATATAATTATTAATTTTGTTTGATTATTAAACTCCTTAAAGTTAATTATAATAGTTTGATGTATAAATTAAATAATATTCACATTTTAACACATTATCTTCTTTCTATTTCACCAGCATTGCCAATATATTAATGATCTAGTGATAACCACTATTCAGCTACTTAATTTAGAATTATCTAAGGCATTAATAATATTTTTACTCATGAACTTTTTGAATTTCTTAAACTCATTGAGCCTAAAATACCGTATCAATTTGTAACTTCATGTTCAACGATACTTTCTTTCATTTCTTCTTAATCTTTGATTATCATCACAAGAGTAACTTATTCGTTACAAATAGAGGTCAAAATATCTAGTTTTAGTGTTTATTGTTTCTTAATAGCGTCTGTCCAATCAAAAAGCTACATTTCAAGTGTTTATAACTTAAGTTTTAGTATTTAATCTTTTGTTAGATCATTTTAATATTTATTTGATTTATCATATTTTCTGCCTTTAATTTGATAGATAGACTTTGTTCATTGTTATTATACTTATAACTTATTATCTTGCACTTTCTTGAAAATATCGATTAATTGCCTTCAATGAATGATTATCTTTTTATATTTTATGTTTTGACTAGTCATTAAATTAGTTATTTGTTTATCTTTGGCCAACTTCAAGATAACTTGAAGTTTCTGGATTGCTCTACCCATTATATTTCAGCCTTTAATTAGCTTTGATGATCACTTGACGGATTTCAATCTATATATATTTCCCATTTCTTGTATTATAATTTATGGAAATTATAAGGCAAATCCCTCAAGTTAGTTTCGTTAATACTTATTCTAAGAACAAGAACTCTTAAGATCTGACCACTTATTTCCCATTATTTTAACATTTATTGGTTAAAATTTAAATTGGACCTAACATTTATGCCTTCGAATAACAATAAATATGAATATTTTTGACAAATTATCTAAGTAGTTAATACGACTTCTTTCAACGTCTTTTCAAGACTGCTTTTAAATGCCAGCTTATTCTGTTTTGTTAAATCTTATTTCAGGCTAGATGTCATAGTCTATGCCTGCTTTCCAAATATTATGTTATCATTAGCATCATTATTGATGATACTTCATATGGCTAAGGGACTCATGAAAATACCAACATTTTATATATATACCATTTCTAATCGTATTAATTTAAAACTAACTTTTAGAATTGAATGTACCATGTATAAGCAACTACATACAAGTATGGAATTTTAGCGAAAGAGAATAAATAGTGTAATGAGTTTGAGATTGTAGACAATGAAAAAGACAAAGGGTAGAATGAAAATTAACAAATAGTTGTTAAATCACCAAGACCAAATGAGGTAATTATGCCACTTACAATTAATACAGCAATGTTTGATAATTTAGCATTCCTTTATAACAATATAAAAGGAAGGCCTTAATCTGATTCAGAGGATTTACCAGATACTATTGAATAGTACTGTAGGCAATTAATTCAAGAATAAGTAACTATAAATCCTAAGATTTAAGTCTTTTTTATTGTAAAGTATTAACATCACGATATCATTAAGATTAATACGGACTATTACCTATATTTTATATATAATTAAAGATCTGCGAATAGAAAGTTCATTTTGTTGAAGATCTTAAAATCACATACATACATCTAAATTACATTAAACACATTAATTTAAATTAAGATATCTCAAATTAAAATTATTAATATGTCAACTAAATGAATAGCAAACAAATGTAAAAGCTAAATTAACTATCATTTAATTAAATAAGTCTACTTTTCATTAAAGTATATAATCAACAGCAAATGAAATTAAAAATCAAGTCAATAATAAATATACACAAAACATTTATAACATATTCAATATCACGAATGCTATAAGTAATTCATATTATGAAGGAGATTGTAATATGTTAAATCATTAGTACTATTTAATAATTAAAAGATAGACTTGTAGTGCTGGAAGAATAAAAAATGTAAGAATATTAATTAGAAAATGTTATTTGGAGTTATCTTGACTTTATAAGAGCTATTGAACAAGTCCACAAACTGCAGATAATTTTAAGGGATATATTGTAAATAAGTCTTTATATATGTATATGCAATTTCACTTTATTAATAATTGCTTACTTAATAAAATAAGCTGCTCTTTGATCATACTAATTGTTTATAATTTCTGTCATTTAAATATTACCCGTATTTATCACTTTTTAGTTTGTAGATTCTACTAACTTCTCTATATCAAGATTGATTTCTTTTTCAAAGAAATCATGTTATTCCCATCTTTATGTAAATTAAGCTTAACTTAGCATAGCTACTCTTTTAAGAACAGCATCAAATGTCCAATTGATGGGGATTAATATCCATTGGTAAAGGTTTTAATAGAGTATAATTAGGTGGATTTAAATAAATAGCTACTTACACATAAATAGGTAAGACTCGAGCATTTATTTAATGGGTTATGTATATATTTTAAATTGATTGTTACTACAAATATTTATAAATTTAATAAATTAAGCTTTTCATAATTTTGATATCTTTTCAAGATTCATGAATCTGGTATATAGGGTCGATGTGAATTTTACGATATAAATTGATTTAATTTTAGGGATATGTATAGGAAGTTAATATTATATTTTGTAATTCTATATCTTGATGAAGTAGCTTGTTTTAAATTCTATATATAATATATATTTAAGAGTTAATATTGCAAGACTAATAAAGCTAAAAGAAGTACTTGCACATTTATAAAGTTAAATTGATATAAACTTAGAGCATTTTCTTCTCCACCTGAGATCTTGAAGAATTTTGTTCAGCAATTTCAATGTAATAATCATTCAATTTTATACTTACCTTCAATAATTCAAAGTAGAACTATTTTAAAGCAATTTAAAAATAAAAATATATTATTCTCTCTTCTGCCACAAGTAATAGTATCATGATATATAGCAATTGATAGAGTTGTACTCCTTAACTTTAGTCTTGATCCAATCTCCCCGTTTATCTACATCTGCTGTGAATCCTTCGAAGCCATCAGTAGGCTTATGGGTTATTCCTCAGCTTCATTATAAGATTAAGTTTTATAATTACGCACCAGGTATATTTATGTAATGTATTATATTAGTGGTATAAAGAAAAAGTGTAGTTAAATAAATAAAATAATGATGTTTATTCTATATTGAGCAATATGCTTAAAAATATAATACTACTGCATTACCGCAATCGAAAAGAAATATAAAACAATGATCTTTTGCATGATTGCTCAAAACTATTTAAATTACAGGAATAAATTAGTACTAAATATATTGGAAATATATATAATACTTTTATTGCTAATATTTCTAAATGTGGTGTTAATGGAGATTAATTATAAAACAATAAGATTAAATATTAAATTTAGATTGGCATTCATAAAATACAATGACGAGTAATATTATATTATTATTGTTAAGTACTTGAAGAAATCTAGTTCCCAAATCTCTTTCTTTAACAGGCTCTGGATTCAAAGAATGAGCAAGAAGTCCTAATGGAATTTTCAGGCAATTTATTGAACTATATTTATAAAAATATTTGAGAAGAACTTAATTTAGACCATTTATAATAATACCCCTCTAAGAGCAGTCAGAGTTCGCATTATCAAAATATAACTGATTATAATTTTGCTTGAATGTAACATCACTAAAGATAAAAGTGCATCAACTGTCATGGACAAAGAATTTCAATCATAATAGTTATGTTTATTCCAGTTATATTGTGTGTTAAGATTTATCGTGTTGAGAAATACATTTATAATAATGATGCAATGACTATTCCTCTATGAAAAGCGAGGATTTCGAAAACAATCTGCAAATATTAGCAATGAATCGTACTCATACTACAAAAAGAAAGACGTGTTGTCAAGCATCTGTCATAGTGGTAGCATATACACTTAAAAATCTGTAAATTGCATGAATATAATTATCAAATAATTTTATAAACAATAACATATTATTATAGTAGATTGACATAAGAACAGTATTTCAACTCATCATTTAGAATTTTAATATGGAAAATAGTATAATTTAAGAGAAATTAAATTTTAAATAAATATATATTAATTTATCCTTTTATAGTGGATTAAACATAAGGTTGTTAAATGAAACTTCATATTTCACATTTAGTACTACCTAACAATATATTAATTATAGCTAAGGAAAATCACAATAAATTGCCAAAAAACTTAACTTAATAAAACCTTTGATTGGCTAATTTATTGAATGAGTATTTATCAAGAAATTATGAAACATAAATTAAAAAAAGCAAGGTAATTATTGCCCTTTTAATTCATTAAAGACATGATTAATGTTTAAATCAATGTATAGAATTTGAATTGGATCATTTGCTCTCATAATAACAGTATTACTAAAAATTAATTGTTCTGAATATGAGGATAAACATGAGTACTCTAGATGAAATGCCACTACAATACACATTAAAGTATGAAAGCATTGCTACTGTCCGAGTTTAAAAATTATGATTAGTTTGAGATATACTATCTTAACAGCAGTAACTACAGGATGCTATGTTAAAGCACGTCAAAGATCAGATTATGCTGGTAACAAGAATAGAAAGATATGATTTAAATATACAGGACAGTTACTGTTGCAGCATTTAACACACTATCAAATGATATAATATTAACAACTACATTATAAAAAAGCAACCAAACTTATATTGTTAAAAAACTGATATTTATACAAATAATTGGTTTAAACTAGATATAAATGATACAGTTTCAGGAACTAGTGAAACACAACCAGCTTATTGATAATGGACTCGTTAATACAAAATAAACCTTATTTGATAATTGGATAATATGCTAAAATAACACATTTTGAGATACATGATTCGTAATAAAATTAAATATGTATAAGTTAATGTTTGTTTGATGGTTTGAAGGTTGTAAATTGTTTTTAATTTATTTGAAATTCTATCATAGTTTATTTGTTCTTTAAAGATGATTATAAATAATCCATGATTGTAAAAGAGACTGATAGCTATTTCCAAGGCGATAATATTACATTATTGTCATCATTATTGCAGGCGTCATGACTAAAATCCAGATTCCACTTCACTTTTATAATCATTTTAGAAAGTGAAATCAAGCAGCAATTTTCAAACTCATTTAATTTTATCATAATGAGCAATATGCAATATATTTTTATCTAATATACTCAAAATTAACCCATTTATACATTTGACTATCTTTTAAATCTATATGCAGCTTGCTAATTATTCTTTAACAAAGATATTTAAAGTTGTTTTTTACCTAAACTTATTTTATTTAAAATAATAATAGAACTATTTATTCTTGATGTATATAAAATTAATAGTACTTTTAATTATATTAACTTTATTATTTATAAATCTGAATATTAAATTTGATTCATGAGCTATATACTGTAAATTATTATATCAATTTGGTAAGTTTATAAAGTTATCATAAATTAATAAACAAAATAAAATAACATTTTGAATTATAAAATTTATCATATATGTCCCTGATGATTTTGTTAGAACAAGATATTTAAAGATAACATAGAAAGCTCTTTTTATTTGTCAGTATCCTCAGTATGTCAATACGTCAACGAGGAGGCACAGAAACCAGAGGAATTATTGAGAGAGAAGAATAATACAGCTATAAGAACTTCTACAAGTATATCACTAGATATGAAGTATGGTGAAATGGAAATCTATCAATTAATTATTAATAAAGTATTTTGAAAAACTTCTGAAAGATGGCAAACTGCAAGTGAGCTTTGATTAGGTGTATAACTGTAGAACTCTAATAAGTCAATCTAGCCTGCATTGATCTAAAAGAAGATAATTGGCAGGCTCTACATTAGAGAGCTGATAAATAATTATAATTGATGGTTATTCATAGAAGCAATGCTCAATTTAGACAATGATTTAAGTACTTATAAAATAGTATATAAAACTTTTTCATAAACAATCTCATCTTTATAAATAAAAATTCACAAAAAACAGATTATATTAATAATTAAGTTTATTATAAAATAAGGTTGAAACTTAAAGGAACTGTGACTATAAGTCTATATGGCACGCATTCCGAATAAATAGTCGTACAACCAGAGTTCCCCTGTAAAGTTCAGAACCCTAAGCTCTTTTAAAAACAACATACCGTAAAGGTATGAAGTTACAAATGGACACAACGATGACCATTGGGAAACAGACAATGAAATGTTTGACGAAGAACACTCTCTACAAGCCTACTTTTCAAAATACCCCGAGTATGACAGTGATGACTGAGAATTGAAGAATGAAGATACAGACTTCCTCGCTCTGGACTACAATTAAATAACATGTAATAATTAAGTCTTTAACAGGTACTAATACATCTCCTAACCTGCAAAGCACAATCACTAGAAGCAACAAGGTCTAATCATTTCACCCCACCAACAAGGATTCGACTGGTAAATTCCTGAATATTTACTTACATTAGTCAACCCCTTACAGAAGAAAGAATTTTTTCACAACTATTTAAAAGCCTAGTTTATAAAGAAAATACACATAAACATAGTTCCATGATGAAATAACAGGCTAAAAACAATTAGAAAGGTTAAGCAACAGAGATACCAACCCAGTACAAGTATATTGACCTATCCTCAAGGCCTTAACAAATTTCTTAATTTCACATAGCCCAGAGACCTCTAAACTAAAGGCCAACTACTAAATAGGTGGAAAAGAACTGCCAAAAATTAGACTTAAACTTTAGGGGAAAAACTTATTAACCAAACCCTAAACGATTATCTAAAATACCTCACTTCCTCATTTCAAGTAGAGGAAACTACACTGACACCAAATATTGTCAAAAAGAAGTCATTACTGCCTCAACTCAAACCAAAATTGCTAGCTAAGAAGAAGGACATAGAATGCCAAATGAGTCACTCCATGGAAAAGGTCGGTCATCTGATGAAACTTTTCCAGGGTTACTAAATAGATGCACTTTTAATACGTCACGACAAGAAATCAGATCAGACACTAATCAGTTTCTGATCAACACTTCAACAGAACCTAAGACTATACATAGTAGTCATACCTAGTTGATCGAAATAAAATAGACTTATTACTCAGAACCAATAAAGTTTAATCAAAACTTTTACAAAGTAGTTTCCAAAATTTCTACCCAATGAGATCCGGTTCTAATTACTCTAAAGATTAATTGATTCAAAAAGAATCAATTAAGATCCTCAATTACAACAATGGGAAATCTAGTTCCTCAATCAACTCAGCCCCTTGTCCTGAGCTAAATTAAGAAATATACAAGAAAGAGCCCTTCTCACCATTACACTTTAACAAAATGAAAACTACACAGTTTGTCAACATCTTGATTCCAATCATTCAGTCTCGAGAAATAGAACAAGAAAGAGACAAAGAAAAGAACATAGAAAGAAAAAGAAATGGATTCACAAAAAAGAGATAGAAAGGAAGTATTATTAAGTGAAAAAGTTAATGTCCATTTTAACTAATCACATATAACTTAAATGGGCTTGACCCTTAACATATTACTATTTATTATTGATAGGGGGTCCCCAGAGACCTCAATGTGATCTAATTATTATTATTTTTAAATAAGTTTAATTTTGTTTACAAAAAATTGTGATTAGCTCATAAGAATTAGCTATCAATAACAAAATTTTAGATAGCTGTAATATAAACAAAGTCATTTATAATAACCATATAAGACCAATATATTATTAAAGTAAATAACGACATAGTATAAAAAATTAAGCAAGCCATTGAACAAAATAACATTCTAAGAATTTCTACTGTAATTTTATAAAATAAAGTTGATGAGATGCCATTACTAAACAAAAATAAATCTAAAAGCTATTTTTAGAAGTTAGCTTTTTAATAATATATTAAATAAAGCTTTAAATATACCAGTTTGTAATAATTATACTTCTTATTAATATTGAATAGTAGATTAATAAGAGGAAAAAATTAAACTAGGACAATAAAATTGATAAGGGCATCAGAATAGTTATAATAAACACTTCACAAAAACAAATAGAGCACTTAAATATTTAAATTACAGGGATATAAATACAAACATAATGATAAAAAAGAAGTGAGTTCTATGTAAATTAAGATAAAATAGTAATCAATTAACTTAAAGAAGTTTTTAATAATAATTTATCATATAAAAAATCTAATGAATTATCAATTAAAATAGGATTATACTTATTATAATTGTTAATTTTATGGATATCTGACAAGTCTTTTTATGGTTTTATTGATCTTTACTTGTAAAATCAAGTAATAATATGCTTTAATCGGTCTTGTCTTGAGAGATATCAGACAATGACTTTATGTAATTTACTCCTTAAATGTGTGTTCTTACTTATTATCTCAAATAATAATTAAATATATTTAATATAATCATTAAATTTCTTATTATAAATTAATGACATAGAAAACAAGTAAATAATCTTGATGAATTAGGCAATGCTATAATGGAGACATCACAGTTAGCAGAGGATAATCAATGAAAAAGTATGAAATAAATTTTATATAGAATCACTCTTTATAAAGAATAAGTGACAGAAATATCTCAAAATTAATATCCATATATTAATTCCAATAAATAATGAATTCGAGAAATTAATTTATATAGATTTTTAATTATTAAATTAGTGAATATGACATGATTAAGCTTATAATATTTATCTAATTTATTGAGGAATTGGTGGATAACTGATTATAAAAGTTAAAATACCAATTAAAATAGGTGTCTTTGAATATATTATCACATAATAAATAATAATAAACTGCCTTCAATGATAAAATCTTTTTCTATTTAACAATCGAATCAGATAAATATTATAAACTAAATTAATACTCACAATTAAATAATAAAAAGATAAATTTGTATAAGATTATAGAAACAATTATGACAAAAATCTAATGGTGGTGATGAATTAATAATATGAGAAGCAATATATAAGTAGATGAATAGATTAAAATAGAAAACTTTTTAAAGTTTATGTGAATAATTAATAAGTCACTATTATTTAAATATATAAGAATTAAAAATAATAAAAAGGATAATTTGTACTTAATAAGAATATAGTCATACAAAATAATATATATAAAGTATTTTAAAAACATCCGTAATAGAAGAATTAATAATTAAGATATGAATGAAAAATTTAATAAACTAGCAGAATAGAAGGATTTGACGATTCATAAAGAATATTTGAATCCACAGGCTCTATTATTAAACTACAAATGGACACAATAAGTTAGATGATTATCTAAAACCTGAGATTTAAAATTTGTCAAAAGATTCCTCATAAATATTTATCTACAAATTGCTCGTAAAATAAGCGATAGAATGAGCATCTTTAATGCATGGGTAGTTATAGATTAAAACTCCAAGAGTAAAATTTAAAGTAAGATTTATTATTATTTTATTTAAAATTATTAATAATAATATTAATATTAAGAACAAATGGACAGGGGAATAATTCTATCATTAGTAGTCATGATCAGATTTGCAAGTGCCCATAAAAAACACTGAGAATATGCACATGAAAGATGATTAGGGAAAAAGTCATTCATTCACTAAAACATGATTTTTAAGTATACAGTCTAGTTGTGCAACCTTTTGTGTAAGAAAGGCTATTTTGGTGTAGGACCTAATTACTGGTAACACTGTCATTGTGAATTTACAGACACAGGAATTAATTGCTTGAAATCATCATAAAAGATGGAAGAGTCATCTATATATTAAGATCATCTCATGATAATTAGAACTAGGCATTAGTTGAAAAGAATGGGGATTGTTTTGGTACCCAAATATAGTGAGAGTTTCATTAATACTCCTTTCTGTTTAGTCTCTCTAACTGCTCTATTAAGCAAATTTACATCGCCGTTTTCATGCTAGCCACTAACCTATGGAAAAGTAGTTGAAAATCTGCCATTGCTGTTCAGCTGATAAATGAGAGTAAGCTGCTTTTGATTATATTGTAAAATAAGATATGGTAGTGTTGCCCAGTTCTCTGGTAATAATACTCTAAACTCTGCACACATGAGAAATTCCTTACTCTAAGAGCCTAATAGTAGCTCATAAATTAAAGAATATAGTGAGATTAGTTGATAGCGCGACTGATAGTGCTGCTATTGCAGCTGTTACAAGCTGTTAAGTTAATACCCTTGAGTTAATCGAGAAAGATAGAACAGTTGAAATACATTATGCAAAGTCAGTAAAATTCAATATCATAATTTCGATTTAATTTATTGCTTTAGTTACTAATGCTAACTTTAATAGTGAATAATTTATAATGAAATTCAGATATTTGAGACTATTAGCTTGAAAGATTTTATGCATTAGATAATTGTGAACTCAAGAGTTTGGATTAGTGGTTCAAACAAGACATCTTCATATGAATCATTTAATTAAAATTAAAATCAATTTAAGAAACAAACCATGATTAACCTTCAAAATGGATTAAAGATGACAAATTATAAAAGGAGAAATTAAGGAACTTTGATTAGAAGAAAAATAAATAAGTTAAAAAGGAAATAGAATTGAGTAATACTCGCAATATATACATATATAACAAGATTAATGAAATGATAAAAAATATAAAATCAAAAAGGAAAGTGTTGGATTAAAAGTCACGAATTATAAGAATTAATAGGAAATAAAAAGCAAATATGCTTGCAGAAAGTCTGAATCAATAAATTCGATTCTAATTTAATAATTTTACTAAAATAAAGTAAATGACAAAATTGAATGATATTAAAAAAGTGACGAGAAGTAGAAATTTATAAAACTATAACTAGAATATAAATAAACCCCAAAACCCCATTAGAATAAAATAGCAGTCAGGATTAAATTTAGTAAAGTAAAAATGTCAAGTAAGTAAATAAGTTATACCATATTATTTATATCAGAAATCCTTAACTTCTGAAATCTAAATAATTTTTATAACTCTTTGTCATAGAGATAGGGTTTGCTCTCAATTAAAATAAATCTTACTTTCTCATTTCCAGAATTAAATCTAAGCAGAGTTTATGCAAAATCTTTTTAGAATAAATTTTGACTTTGCTCCTTAGATGATTACATCTCACATAATTCTTGTGTAACTTTATTTGCTTATTGTTACTTATTTTAGAAACTGATTCTAAATTTGGTTTTTCTTCAACTAACTAAGTTCTATCAATCTTTTATTCTAATAGTTTAACACTGCTGGATATACTCTAAATGTTGTCATTTACGCCTTTCTTGAAATCATGCAGTAGCTTGTTAACATAGTCGATCATGGACATAGGAGTTTTTTTAGAGTTCGCTTATTTATGCATCTTTAGCCTTAAATTATGAAGTAACCTTTTAAACAAATGGTTGATATCTTTCTTATAATAAATTTAAAGCTTTTGATGTTTCCTCAATTTTTTAATTTATTCTCTTGTCTTATTCATAAAAAATTCCTGACATGATTAGCTAGAGATTCTTAAGAAGCTACCCCAAGGGAGGGTGCTTGCTTCTTAATGTCATCAACAAGAATTTTGAATTCCTGTTAGATTTCTTCATTACCATTCTGAATTAAATCTTGGATTTCAGGGATGTTCAGAGTTTTTTTACTTTTTTTCTAGTTCCTCAACTGACTCAACTATATGACTTATTTTGTCATTAAATTTTCAAAAATCTCATGATTTTTTCTAATTAAGTTTTCATAAATATCTTTTAACTCATCTTCTTCAAATTATTTGAAATTTGTGCTAATCATTTCTTCTTTTTTTCAAAATTAAGGCATGTAGTATCTGAGTCAGTTAAGTCATCTTCAGTCTCGGATTTATTTTATTGTGAGCTTAGCGACTCCAATTGAAATTGCACAGTATTTGGTAGTTTCATCTTGCTTACTGGAGTTGACTACTCACTATCACTTTGACCCTTGAATTACATTTCACTATCTTATTGGTTAATCGATTTTTATTGAAGAGATTTTGCTTTACTTGAAGAATTGAACTGAGTGGGTGTTGATCCTTTACTTTCACTTTTTCTAGCTTTTAACGTCTTAATAAGCCAGATTTTGTGAACTTCAATAGGTTCTTGTCCAAATTTTTTTAGAGCTCTAATTTAATTTCCTTATAGGACTTGGCCCCCAAAATCTTTTACTTTTTAATATAATCAAATATTTTTGATTTCATTTCTTCTTACTCTAATTCTCATTTCTTTTACTCATTCTTAAATTATTTAGCTTATTTGGGAGTTTGAAAACCTGAATCATCAGATTTAGTTACTGAATTTTACTTTTGCTTTTAAGAGGACTATGTCTTGCTCATTTTTAAACTTATTTATGATTAAGGCACTCGAGTTTAAATAGGCAAGATATTTACTATAATTGGCAACTCAATGTTTTTAAATTATATCTCTAGTTGTTTAAAAGATCAACAAAGATAATTATTCCGAAATTTTTAATAGTATCACGTTGCTTCTTTAATTATTTAATAAATATTAATCCTTATTAAATCTAAAGTAGTTACTTTCTTAAACTCTCACAAAGTCTTACAGAATAATACAAATTGATACAAACTCATAGAAACTATCCTATTGCTTCACTCAATTTTAATTAAATTAACAAGTTATTCTTTGACTATATTCTCTGTTATTCTTAAATTGAAGAAATTTTAGAAAGTTTATTGAAAAAGTAAGGTCGATGAAAAGTTGAAAAATGATAAAATGATAGAGGATTAAAATTTTTGTCTAAAATGGGTGAAAATAATTTTTCATAGCATTTTTTATCAAAATTAGATAAAATGAAAATATTTAAGTTAAAATGTTATTTTAATTGTCCTCTTTAATTGAGCAATAGAGCTTTTAATTTGTAAAATATAACTTTAAATTGCTTGATCGTTGTTATTGACTTTTTTGTTATTTATTTTACTTTAGTAACACTTATTTTAATTTAAATTTTTTAACAAAATTTAATTTTTAATTGTTAAATTAAAAGTAATAATAATTAGGGTAGTAAGTTTAAATTTTCAGATTAAAAATTTAAATTAAATTAACAAGAATTAAAATCTTCATATCATAAAGTTGGTATTCTATTAGATAGGGTCCATCCCTTAGACATTCGCTTGACCATCAATAACTCCTTGATCATGAAGCTAAATGACAAGGGACTTGTAGTTGAGAAGATCATCCATTTAACTTTTCATCATTCCCATTTCCTCTCTAACTCTCTTTTTTTAGTCCATAAATTTCTTCTTTGAGGAATTTTTATTAGGCTCATTCAATTTCTCCTCCTCTTAAATGATCTATCAGGCTTTTCTTTTTGTACTCTGTTTGATTAGATAGGCCGACCTCCTTTTGTGTACTATAACATTTTTAAGGCAATTTAATTATACCACTAAAGTTGAGCGAGTTATTTGGGCAGAAATGAACTGGGGTTTCGTGTGCACTAAAGAGTTCTATGTAGAGTCGAGCCGCTATCTTCTATCTTACTTTGCTTTTAGAATCATTTTATTTATTCCTTGAGTATCGAGTGATAGTAGAACATCCGTTATCCATTTCTTATCTAAATGAAGCCAGTCTGCTTGATCTGGCAAATATTTAAGCAAGCTTGGTTTTTACAGGGCATGCTCAAGGAAATCGTCCCCAGTGAACCCCTCAATCTAAGGTACAGCTGCAACTACTACATCAAACCTTTTCAAATACTAAAAGTTATAATATAAAATAAGTTTACCACTTTCTCACCAGTCAAAATACTCCTGAAAAAATAAATATTTGTACAATTGACTTTTGGTAAATAAGCTCCACATTCTTGGCATAAGAAGTCATACAATTCTGTTTTACTGCCTATTTTTTCTCTGACTTAATTAACATGAATTTGTTGAAGCTGTTTGTTCATTTCCATTTCTTAGTATTTGCTATCTAAAATCAAATTCAGGAAAAGTTTTATAGTAAAAAGTACTAATTAATAATAAATATTTTAAAAATTATTACTTTAAGCAGAAAATGTAGGCCATTTCAGTTTATTTAGAAAACCTTATAAAAGAAAAACTTTTCAATATAATTATTTAATTCTACTTTGTTATAGGGAACAATAAAAGAAGTTAGAATTTCAACAAGATGATATCACAAAATACTTCAAATTCTAATATACTCACGAGAACATGATGAGCAAGATGATGGCCAGCATTAATTTGAGTAATCTTAATAAATTACTTAGGATGACTTAAAACCATTATCACAATCTACCCAGTTGATTTCTAAGAAAATTTAAACCTCAAATGATATTATGATATATCAAGTTACTAGAGATTCAATTTTAAAGCTTGAGGATTCTTGCGCTAAGTAAATTCACGAATAGGTCTACTCAACAGTAGGTTTAGACCCAAAAAAGATTGTGAAAACTAATTAGAGTGATATAACTCGATTTGGGGCACTAACTTTATAAGAAATTCAGACACTAAAAAATTAAGTGCTTATCCTCTC
The DNA here is from genome assembly GCA_000711775.1 of Oxytricha trifallax. NCBI lineage: Eukaryota > Ciliophora > Spirotrichea > Sporadotrichida > Oxytrichidae > Oxytricha > Oxytricha trifallax. The sequence goes on along the minus strand of ARYC01000756.1, from coordinate 101,436 downwards.
AAATGAAGATGAGTCTATTTCAAATTAAAACCTCTAATAGTTTAATCAAGCTATAGATATTTTAAAAGAGGCAAGTCTAAATAATTTTTAGTTATACTTAAAAAACTAGAAAATTTTTGTAAGTATTAATAAATTATTCTACTTTATTAAAATTTTTATTTTAGAACTTGCAATAACAAAGAAGCAGAATTTGAAAATGTGGTGAATCAAAGAATGAAAAAACAAGAGCTTAAATACTTTTCAGTTTTAATGGGTGCCAAAAGTCATGCATAATAAAACGGCTAAAGATTACAAGACAAATTTTAAAAAAATTTTTCAAACTAAGATGATCCTTGCTCTATTGTTCATAATACTAACAAATTAAAGAATCCTAGTTTAGTGTCATGCATTTAAACAGTTTTAGAATAATTAAATGCTACTGTGGATCAGCTTAAATCACTAAAGCAGCTATAAAGTTGAATACAAATTAAGCTTAATTTTTCATTATTTTGTTCAAAATTAAGAAGAATACTGAGAAGCGGCCTTGGATATAGCTTTAAAAAGGTTTACCAAATTGATACAAGAACAAATTCTATTAACAGCTTACTTTATAGATAAATAGCAGCAAATTTTACATTGAATAGCTTACTTCTCAGAAGATATTGATTAACATTGATGAGAGCAGTCTTCAATAATAGAGTTACTAATACAAAAGTTGGAGCAAGAAAAGATAAAGATATTATTCAGAAATTTAGTCAGAATGTATGGAATTAACATCATACCTACTATAGAGAGTGATAACTCATTTTGTTTTTCTTTAAATATTAGGAAGACAAATAGTGAAACATTTTACAACTTCTTACTAAATTTCATTTCTCATCTAGATAGTAAAAGACATGGATGGAGGACTGATACAATTTTTCTTTTAGACAATGCAACTTATCATAGAAGCCTTTATATAACAAGAAAATTTCGACAACTGCAATTACCAATCATGTACTTAGGCCCATAATAGTTTGATCTAGCCCCTATCGAAAAATTCTTTTTTTTCATAAAAAGAAATATAAGGTTCAAAACACTGAAAACAGATTATATATTATATTTAATTTATAAAGGATTTGGGCCAAGAAATGTCTAATTTTGACTTTGGTTGGGCTTAGTCATGTTTCCAAGCAAGTCTTAGAAGTGCACTAAAGGCATTAGAACTTTAAAAAATTTGATTGTTATAAAGGGAAATCCTATTTTACATATTTAATCCTTTTTTGGATAAAAAAAAAGCTATAAAATTCAAAGTTAATGAAAATTTTGTTAAAATGAGAATAATATGATAATAACGATTATAGAAGTTACAAGTAATCATCATAAAAATTTTGAAAGGGTTTGGACATTTGACAAGAAATAAACACGAAATACTACATAAGGTAAGTTATTATGAATGAAACAATGTTTAATTTATTTTGACTATTACTTTAGAATTTATTTCATAAAATATTTAAACTTAAAATTCTAAATGGACATGCAATCTTAAATCAAAATGACTGATAAATTTTATAAATCTTAATAATTAATTATTTTGAGAATTTAATCAAATTCAATAAATCTATTTGCTCATTTATATAATTTAGTTTATATTGCATTTTATACTTATTAGATAATCTGCAGAGGGTCTGCGGAATCATGTATCCGCAGACCCTCTGCGGAATATATTAAAATTAATTAATGAATTTTTGAAGTTTTATGATTTAATCTACTTATATTTTTGATGATTCCTTTGATTTTTTATAAAAAAAATAATAACTAAATAAATTTAAATTCAATTTGTTGCTTTATATTAACTATGGCAACTTCTAATAATTTTTAATTATAATTCTAATTCTATTTAATATGAAGTTATAAAAATAATTTCAATATTTCTTACAATAAGACTATCTAAATATAAAAGAATTTAGTTTCCTAAACTTTAAAAAATTAATATTTCTTTAATCTTTTTAAATTTACATTAAATTTCTTTAAATGTTGGTTTGTTTTAAGATAATAAGTTGAACCATCTAATATTAATTTTAAATTATAATTTATGATAAATTGATTAAACTACTAACTCAAACTCCATTTGTAAATATTTAATGACTGATACTCATCCTTGGCTTTAAATTTAAGTTTATGTATATGAATAAAGTATTTAATTTGCTTATGGATAATTAACTAAAAGTATATCTAGATAAGCATGATAATTATCTAGTAAAATTTTCAATGAATTATTTATTAATACTAAGCCTTTTTTTGGATTTCATTTATAAATAATATACAGCTCGCTCAAAACATATAAATTATTGACGTATTCTACAGATGACTTTGAAAAAATCTCGATAAAAAATTAAAAAAAAGGTTTATTTCAATATTGAAATGACTTACGAGGTGATAGTTTATAAAAATGAGAATTAATATAACTTTATTCATAATTAAAATAGCAAATAATAATTAAAACGACTAGAGACTTATTTTTTCATAAAATTAATTTTTCTTTAATCCAAGAAAATTGATTTTAGTGTTTTTTAAGTTTAGAGTTATCTTAATTTTCTGATTTTGAATAATAATCTATATAAAAATTCAATTATTTTGATCTTAAAAAGTTATAATTTCGAAATTCTATTAAAATTTTAACTCATGGGGTTTATCAGTGGGATGCATATACATGATATCTTGTAATAACATCAGAAAAGCCGTTTATGTTATACCAACCAGCAACTAAGCAAAATTGCTTGGCATGAGCTTTTCCAAAAGTCTATTATCTTAAGAAAATTTACATTTATAATTTGATGGCTAACAAAAAGCACTACTAATATTCAGCATCATTATAATGCTCTAACTGCAACATAAAATATTTCCGTGGAAAACTTGTCAGTAGTACTATGAAATAAGAATTATATAATAAAATAAAATAAATTATATAAACTTATAAAATTGTAAAAATAAAAAAAAATGGGGGTATTAAAATTATTTTAAAGATTTTTAAATAATTTTTTTAAAAAATTTTATATAAATACAAATAATTTGACCTGAATGTTTATAAAAAAATAAAAATTTTAAGATTTTCAAGAAAAATAAAATATTTTATGGGAAAAATCCAATTTTAAAGAAAATTGCCCCAAAAAGCCGAAAATTTACTTTCCAAAATCGATGATAATTTCTCTATCCTTACGAGGTGAGAGAGCCAAAGCAGGTATGAAAAATGTAAAATAGTTTTAATAAGCTGAAAAACAAAAGAAAATAGGCATAGGTGTAGATGACCTTGATAATTACTATTAATGAGTGGTTTTGGGATCATATCAAGATTTCTTGAAATAAGTTTCATTTTTTGTAAGGTTTAATCAAACGATCCATTTCAGTTAATGATTTAATACAATTCAAAGTACAAGAAGCAAAGTTAGATCTTTATAGTTTAAGTTTAGATTTATTTTAAGAAAGCAAAAAATTAAGTGTTAGTGAGTGGTCTTGGGATCATATAAAGATTTTATAAAAGAAGTTTCTTCTCTTGTAAAGTTGAGTCAAATGATCCATATCAGTTAATGATTTAATACAATTCAAAGTATAAGAGGCGAAGTAAGATCTTAATAGTTAAAGTGTAGATGTATAAAAAGAAAGCAAAGACATAAGTTTTAATAAGTGGTCTTGACATCATATCAATATTTTATAAAAGAAGTTTCTTCTCTTGTAAAGTTGAGCCGATTGATTCATATCAATTAATGATTTAATACAATTTAAAGTAAAGGAGGCAAAGTGATATCTTTATAGTCTTTATACAGTATAGATGTATAAAAAGTAAGCAAAGAATTAAGTGTTAATGAGTGGTCTTGGTAAGGTAAAAATTTTAGAATTGAGAATAAAATAAATATTCAAATACATTTGCTTGATTTTGAATTTATATAAGAGACCCAACCTCTTCAAGAAAGTAAAGTAAACCAAAAAACCCTAATTTAAGTGATATTATTATCATGGTAATAGTTGTTTAGTTTCATAAAACTTATTATTGAGCAAGAATCAGGGAATCATTACTAATGTTAACTATTTTATATACAGAATGAAAGTCATTAGTATACATCAAAATAAAGCTAACTCTACTACTTCATCTAGGTTTGCAAATTCTTAATAGTCATATTTGTACTCCAAATTGTTCCCATTAAAAGACCTATCTTGCTCAAGCCTATAGTAGCTGAATATCCAAGGGCTGGCCTAAAATCTGCACACTTCATTGTAAAATTTCATTCTCGTATCGATGTGTCTTAATTAATTCTTATTGTTTTGATTAAGTTAATTAAGAATTTTTAAATTATTTTTTGACTTTTTCCTAGATCTTTTAACTTTATGATCTATATTTAATTCCCACATTCTTGACCCTCAGTGAATTTTTGATTAAGTTGATCACTGCTGACTGGAAACTTCTTGGGGGTGTGGATATTTATGAGAGTAATTATGAAGCAAAAAAAGAATTATTCCCTTAATTTTGTGTATAAAGAGGGCTTTTTTTAAATTAATATTGAATTAAGCGCTAATTAAGACTATTTAATAATTATTTAAGTTTAAATAAAGTATTTTTGCCGCCACATTAAAACATAAAACCTTTACACGATGTTGAACTTTGAAGAAGTAAACTATACTAAGACTCTATTAAAGATATTGAGTCTTAATAAGTAAAACAAATTGATACTCTAATTTATGAAAAGACAGGATACCACCAAGTGGACACTCCAGCATTTTAAATGGACTCGTAAGATAATAAAGTCGATCTCTTGAACAGCACGTCAAGAGACCGCAAGTCTATATATGAGGGGGCTGAGCACCTTGAACTTATAGATAGAGCAAAACTAATCCTACCTATGAGAAATTATGACATCGATTAGTTGCTCGAACTAGACGAGTTCAAGATTTTAAGAAACTCCAAAGACCTACCTAGGTTCATAAGCAAGTTCATATTAAATATGACGTCCAAGAACCACTCTAAATCAATGAAAGCAAAGTCTTTAAAGGGCTTTGATAGTCCTCATAGAGTTGCTATTGACTACAGTCAAATGGAACACCATGTTCCTAGGAATTAACAGGGCACGAAGGACGTGCTCAATGCTTAGTCCTCACTTACTCCACAGGCAAACTATGGTGCTAAAATCTAATCTGAGATTACTTCTAATTACCTCAGGTAATATATGCTACTTAAGCCATAGGAGTGATATGAATTCCTAGAAAAGATATGCGACAGGAACAGCCAAAGTCTACTAGAATTTTTGATTAACTTAAAAACTACTTGCTCTTTCAATTTTTATGACCGCATGTTCGGACTAATCCATGAGTTTAACCTAGGTTTAAAAGTAGATCTTCAAATAAAGACTCGCCTCTTTGTGTAATCCCTTTTATACTACAGAAATGAAATTATTAAAATAGACGAAGATCTATTAAAAATTTCCATGACTCTTCTTGCATAAAGGCCAAATTCAGAGCAAACCTTGGGCTTGCTAACCATATCTTTATCAATGAAGTGGAAGAGTTTTCCAAGCTATAAGAAGAGCTTGTGTTGTTGGACAGTAAGAACATTGGAATCATTCCACTTGTGTGTGGCACTTTTGCTCAGTTAAAAATTGATCCTCAAGTAATCAGACTTCTCCCAAATACCTTGCAATGTTTGAACAAACCATTCATTCAAATACTGAAGCAAGATCATGGGCTGCGCTTGATCAGAGAGATCCCAATCAATGTAGTTGGAGACTTTTTCCAAATATGTGCACTCAGCTTGTCAAAAAACTATCATGATTTAGATAAAATGATAAGCCTTATCAGCGATATATTCATTAAAAAATGGGATTATCTTGACTAAACTGATTTCTCATTGTTAATTGCTTAATTTTCGGTAGAACTCAAAGAAAGAAATCAAAACTGGATTGGGAAACACCAAGAAATTATAAAAGTTGTGGAATAGATTGCCTTTATACAGCTTGAAAAGGGTGTTAAGAGTAGGCCCGATATAATAGCTGATCTTATAAGTGGCAACAGCAGCTCTTTGCACACACTCTTAGAGAATCCCAAGAAGGTTGACGACCTAACTGGGTAGTAATTTTATAAAATGGTTGGAAAGTTTAAGAAGATGAACAAAAACAATGATTAAGTCTATCAGTATTGTTGCCACTTATAAGAGAATTAAACTTCTAAGTAGCAATAACTTAAAAAATTAGAAGATTTTTTGGGTTTTTAGTTTTTTGCCCTGTCAAAGTTCTGTATTAACTTCGCCCTTTGGGGTTGTAGACCGTATTAGTTATTGAACTTCGGGATTGGGAACGGAAAGACCCTACTGTGCGCTTCTATTGCAGTTCTTTTAATACTTGAAAGATAAAAGAGTACAATAATTTTTGGGAAAAATGACTACCTAGTATTGCGGGATGAAAAGTGATTTTAATCAATCATTAAAAAAAGTGGTTTAAATACAAACTATAATTAGTTTGAAGCAAAGCTAGGGGTTTACTATATGACTCATAAGTATTTCGAAGTTCTGCAAGATGATGAAAGTTACTAATAGCTAATAAATTCCAGCTCTATAGTTATCGACGAGTATGATTGGTTGATGTTTGAAGGAACTCCATAATAAATGATCTAATCGATATCGTAGCTTAAGCAAGTTTAGTGATAGGCTTGAGTGGTTCTAACCTAACTCAAAAAGAGGAAACATGCCTCGAGACCGCATTTGAGATTAAAGAAGTCAAATTCCCTTCGTTAAGTTCACTTAAAAGTGACAGAAAAATTCACATTTAAGATATGCTTTTTTCATAGTCTTAGCAAGAGTACTGCACGCATCTTTACGAGGTATGCATGAAACAGACCTTACTAACTCCTCATCAACTTACGCTCTGACAGAGTCATATTTCAGGAAATTTAAAGAACTTCAGTTTTTTAGCATGAAAGGCATTAAGGGGTCTAAGGCAGATGCCTATTTGGAAGAGAAGTTCAATTATTAAAAACAACAATAAGAGGTATGGGGTATTCTTCATAACTGAGCTTCAAGGAAGAGGGACGGATTTCCATTCGTCTAGGGAAATTGAGGAAAATGGCGGCTTGTATCTCATTATCTGCGATATCTTTTCCAAAAGGTCCACCCAACAAATTATCGGAAGAGTTGGAAGGCTTGAAAATTAAGGACAATGGAGACATATTCTTTGGATAAACGGTTGTCAGGATACCGTCGAGCAAGCAATCTATTTCAGGTAAGAGTTCCTAGAGAATGAAACGCATATTAGATTCTCTAAACTCCAGACTATACTTTCATAAAAGTACGGGTTGGCTGGAAAGATATAATCAACAAAACAAAACAGCTTAGAACTTGAGCTTCATTCAGAGTAGCTAGAAGAACCCCAGCGAGAAATAAGTGCCTTTGAGGATGACTATGATAACGAGAAGTTACCCCTTATTTAAGAAAGAAATGAAAAGGGTAGTAATCAGTAAGATTATATAAGCCCAAAAAATATAAGTGAAAAGAAATGCACTTTGCCAATAACTCCATCAGGTACTAGTGAGATTGAAGATGCTTAGATGGTCAAAGATAAAACTTCGGTTGGCTCTCCTGTCTCACCATAATCTTAAAGGAGCTAAAAGGTTTGTTCCTCTCATGAAAATGATGCTAATAGAGCCTTGAGTGCAAAAACTTAAATACCTAACAGTAAAAGAGGGAATAAGGAAAAAGAGAAGAACCATAATTGAGAAAAGAAAAATGCTTAACAACTGATTAAGGTGCTTGCTACTAAAGGAAAGAAGATTGAGCACACCACTCACAAAATGGACTCATCAAGCCATTCCATAAAACCTTCTGCATTAACAAACACAAATCTTCTTTCCAAAAAAGTCACAAGAAATTCTCTAAGGAGTATATGAATGACGAAGCAAGCTGCGAACATATTAACATACTTGGAAAAGTTAACAAGGGTATATATTTTATGTTTGATTTTAAATTAATCCTTTAATAATTCTAAAACCCACTCTTTTCCCATCAATTCTTCATTATAAGTTATCATTAATATCATTGAAGGGGGGGGTAGTTGCATCATCGGATTACCATCTTCATTTATGATACCAGCTTAATGCAAGTTCATAACGAGATTCTTGTAATCGTTGAGCTCTTCGAGCTCATCTTGTAATTATCTCAATTCTTATCGCACTCTTTTATTCTGCTGTAAATACTTCTATTTACTTTAATTTAACTAGACTTCTTCATTCTTGACCTAAAAATGTCTTTTTATCGTCTTTTTCTTTAGGAAGAAGGCTTGAGCAGAAATGCAGATCTTCCCTTTTAAGCTAAGTGAATGTATTAAAATGGCTAATCTTACTACTATAATTAAGAGAATTATTGAGTGCTTGGACGAACTCTGGCCTCATTCCAACAATCATATTTTGAGATTTGTTCAGGCGATCTTTTCTACCTTCTTTTGCCTTTTAAACCATAAGAGATGTTCCTTTGGGATCAATAGTCATTATAACATCGCAAATCCACTGCTTGTCCAAGTGCAACCAATCGCACTGATCCGGTAGGAACGCCAGGGCTTGCATATTTTGGTAAGCAAACTCAATAAAATTGTCACCCGTCAGACCTTCAATTTATGGTATGGTAGTTATTATTGTTTAGTTTCTTTTGAGGTACTATAAATTTTAAGCAGTAGTATTTTACATTATTCTCTCCATTTATGATGGCCTTCAGAAAATAGACATTTGTACAGGTCAATTTTGGAAGGTAGGCATTGCACTCCTAGGTTAAAAACTCGAATAGTTCCTTTTTACTTTCAATATTTTATCTGATTTGGTTAACATTAACTTCTGTCAAATCTACTCTGCGTTCCAAACTCAAGTCAAGGTTGTCGTTTGCTTTATATGATTATTTAAATTTAATTAGTCATCAATTATATATTAAATTACTAAAAGCAAATAGGGAGTATTTGGCATTAAGAATAACTTTTGCGAAAACATAATTCTCTATAGAGTACTTACTTCCTGCTAAACTTTTATATCCACAATTATAGATGAATCAAATAAGAAACTTAAAAACGAAAATCACTGACTTCTTTTCTTGGAAGTATAAATATAAAGAAGATGAAAAAGAGATGGAGGAGTCATCGCCAGATGAAGATGAGAATGAATTTAGAAATAAATTTGAAGCTCAAGTATACCTAACCTCAAATCTACTTAGTTGTTCTTCTATTGAAGGTTAATACATTACAATTATATAACTTACACAACAAGAAATTGATGAACTTGAAAAGAAAGTATCACAGAAAATCTTTAAATAGTAGCTACACTATTAAATTCAGGATCCTAGAAAACTTATAGATAAAAAAACCATTTCACAATAAAACTAGGATATCAATAAGTTTGAAAATAGAATGTTTACAGTGCTTAAAGCAATTGCTATAGTAAAATGATACAAAGGAACTAATTTCAATCTAGAAATGTAACTTATCAACAATTATAATCAACGAGAAAGCTTAAATTAATGTATGAAGGATACTTTAGATAATCAGGTTACATCTTTGATTAGTAGTCTGCAGGTCAGTTGTGACCCTAAAAGATCTGACTAATACTTTAAGAACTATAAAAGTAAAATAAAGAGTAAGAAACAGCATAGCTCTAAATTGAAATAGAGGCCTCTAGTTACGCTTAGCAAAAGATTTAACTTAAGCTATGCATAGTTGAAAAAGTTAAATCAATAACAAAATGAACACCAAAGTGAAGAGGAGGTAACAAAGCCAAGGCCAAGGCTAAGAATAGGGCAGACAGTAATTAAGGCTATCAAATTGTATATGGATGCAAAGGAAAGTATTGAAAGCTGTAAGGACATCCAAAATTTTGTCAAGCTAAATACTAACATAACTGTGTCTATCTCGTTCATTAGAACCTACTTGAAAACTTACGCACAATATAACTTCAGGAATTAATATTACTTGAGTCCAAGAGTAAATACAGTAAAATCAAAATTACAATGACAGATTGCTGCTTTCTTTTACATACAAAATCTCTTTGATGAAAAGACAATTATAAATATTGACGAAAGTCTCATTAGATATAGCATTAATAGGAAAAAAAACATAGAAATAAAAAGCGTCCCTCAATCATAGTACAGAGTCTAAAAGATTTGATACCATTAGTATCTTAGCAGGTTTATCAAGCAAAAATACAGCCTATTATGTAAAAATAAGTGAAGGAAAAACTACTAGCTAGACTTTTTATTATTTCATTCTACAAATAGTCCAGAAGCTTGAAAGCGAAAACTAAAACTGGCGTGCTTCTACAGTGCGAATGCTCGATAATGCATAATATCATAGGAGCGAATTTTTAATAAGGAAGATTAGGCAGTTAAACATTCCTATTATGTTTTTATGACCCTATCATTTTAAACTTGCTCTGGTTGAGAGGTTTTTTGTCTATTGTAATTAGATAAAACCTACTGGCATCCTTATAAACTGATAAAACTTTGGAATCAATATAGAGTAACTTTGTAATTGCTAACCTAAATTGGATAAAAAAATATCGGAAGTAAACTGCTTATGAGCAGAGTCATGCTTTATAGATTCTGTCACCTAAACCTTAAATGATATATGCTTTGAAGATGTTTGAACTCCTTCAATAAAAATTTCATCTGAGGTTTAATTAAGCAGTAAAATAACTGAAAAATAACAAGGTGTTGAAAATTAAGTAGTTAATAAAAAAATCTAGACTATCATTTGCACTCTTATGGTAAGTCTAATATAAAATATTAACATTATTAAAATAGTATTTAGAATCTACTTGACCTATTGTACCCATCTTTAAGGGTTCATAAATTTTATAACCTATATAAATTTATTACACGATAAACATAGATAAGTTCAAACACGGACTTCATTATATTAAAGTTATAAGAAAAATTGTTTTCCTTAAATTTTTAACTATTATATTCAAAGACTAAACTTATTCTCTAAATATAATTTTTAAAACAAATTTTCAATGATCATTAAAGCAAATTAACTCATAGCTTAATTTCTTTACAATATTAAATCAACGACTTTAAATCTTATTCTTTATTTCGAGAAAATAATTAAATATAAAAATGATACCCATAATATGAATTTAATAAAGCAAATTATTAAGGCAAATAAAAAATTTTTAAACACACTTATATAGTTTAATGGAATCAAAATAAATATCTAAGAAAATTATCTAAAACGGAATAAAATTTGTAAGTTTAAAATTTTGTTTAATGCCATATGATAATAGCAAGCCTGATAATATTTAGAGCAATTTATCTGTTTTAATTTGACATAACTTTATTTAAATCTTATCATAAATTCATTAAAAACACCCCTTTATTCTAAGGGATATAATATATTAGCTTGGTTTATAAGTAATTAAAATATTTTATAGTCTATTTCATATTAATAATCAAAAGTTTTAAGAACATTATTTAAAATCCTTCATTACATATATTGCTAAAATACAAACCTACTTGAAAAATATAAATGCTCTAAATATTGAAAAAATACTTCTATATTTATTTTTATATAGTACAATTTTTACAATGATTATTTTAAATTTAGATAATTTAAGTTTAAAAAATATAAAACGTAAGTATATTGATTGTTAAAATACTCAATAAATAATAAAAATAACTAAAACAATTTATTTAATTTTTAATAGAATTTCTTTAAATAAGTCTTTTGCTCTTTTATAGAAGATAAAATAAATAAGTTTAATAGAAGGTTATAGAAATATTTAATGTAAAAGTTCACGTTTATTTTCTTTTAGTATAATTTAAATTATTTTCATATATACAATTTAAACTTTGCGTATAGGAATTAATAAGTCTGTATAAATAGGATAGTGCAATAAATATATTTGTTGTTATCCTATCAATAAAATAAAAAGAATAAAAATAGTGACTTATTTTTTATTGCCTACTATAGAATTTATGAATTTTAAATCATAATTATTTGTAAGTAAACTAAAATTTCATCCTAAACTTTTTATTTATATATATAAGGCTTTTTTATTTTCGCCTAAATCAAATTGCTACTTTTATCAGCTTACAAATTATTTTATATTAAATTTTTTATCTTACAAACAATTAAAAACCACTTTTGCTTATAAGAAATAAAATTAATAAATAAAATCTTTAGAGCTATTATTATTTGAGCAAAAGTTTAATATCTAAAACTATAACTCGTTTAATACAAAATAAATATCCGATTGTTTTAAAAGTTTAGAAATTAATAGTTTAAAATAATTGAACCATACAGTATTTTTCTAAAGGCTGTTTCGTATTTATTTATTTATAATAGTAAAAATAAGAAATCAATAAATTAGTTTTATAGTAAACCCCCTCCGATAAAAATGGAATGAAATTATAAGTATACATTTAGAAATTAATCATTAGATTTGAATATGTAGTAAAATAAATTAAATATAAATCTATATGATAATTAATTTAGAATAATAGCAAGTCTATCTTTAAAAACTAATAAGCACTCTAAAATTATTTATTTGTTTATATTTATATTTGGTAGGGCTTAAAAGCCCTGTTATAACTGTTATAATGAGCTTATAAGCTCATTTTTTAATAATACATATTTCAATTTATAAAATTTCTTGGGTAATCTGGGTAAAATATATAAAATTTTTAACTAAAAATCAAAAACCCATTTTTTATCTTTTACATAAATACTAAACTATATTTTTTACTAAATTCTTTTTTAGAGCTATAATTATAAATAGTTAATAAGAATCTATTTTTTATATATACTTTAAGTTATAAAGACTCTTTTTACAACATAATTGGTTTAAATGTCTTTTATTTTAGTTATTATGAGTATCTAAATAATCATAATTTTTTATGTTAAACTTACATTCCTATAATTATTCTTATGAAAATTTATCAAATTTATTAACTTTATAGCTATTTGTGATATTTGGATAGTTGATTAAGAAATATAAAACATTTCAAAATAAAATAAGCAAGTGTACTACTCAAGAATAATAAGTTAATATATTTGCTTATTATAAGTTCAGATTTCTATATGTTTCGAACATATTTATTTTGAGAATTTTAAGATTTCAATTATGAGCTTATAAGCTCAATTTAATCGGGCTTATAAGCCCAGCATAATTATTGAAATGCAAATAAAAAATAAAATTCTTAGTTTAATTTTGTAACTCTTTATTAGAATTTTTGTATTAAATTTGAAAGTCTTTTTAAATAGAGATTAAATTCTAAATTATATTTTTTAAATATTTGTAAGAAATATAGAAAAATTATGAAAAATTTCTAATCTTGCCTGCTAATATTGTAAAAAAGAAATTTATAATATAATTTCTTCATATTAAAGTTATTTAATTTGAAGCTAAATTGAATCTGATGTAAAGTAATTAAGTTTGGTCGAATTTAATTCTCTTTTTATTAATAGTTTTAAATTTAAATTGCTATAGTTAATTACTGATAAAGAATGCAATTAAATACATCACTTAAAATTTTCTAATTTATTAAATTAATTTATTAACTTAGGTTTTTATTAAATTTTGAATAAAATATAAAGGAATGTATATAAAAGCCGTAAAAAAGGCAGAGATTATATATTAAATAAATTTTAGAAAATTTCATGCGAAAAATTATTATAAATAAAAGCTGTGTATAGCAGCAATTACACTTGAATGAAATCTTAATATAGGTATTTTCGAACTCAGAAATACAATTATGATTAAAAGGTATATTTTTATTAGGAATTTTCAGTATTGTAAATAAATAAGAAATCTCTGATAAAAAATTGGGATTTGAGGCTTATAATGATAAGCTTAAAACAAAAGCTTTTTTATATTTAAAGCTATCTTTATTTTAAAGAATAATTTCTCTATAACGCTTAATAATTATTTGTTCTATTGAATATTAAACTATGTATTCGAATTTAATAATAGTTGATTAAATTCTTTGATTAAATAATTTGTATGATTTTTTATGAGTTGTATGAGTTTGTATGAGTTTGTATGACTTTGTATGAGTTTTTGAAAAAATGATTTTCGATATTTATAATCATTATATATGTCAATGATTACATCTGAAATTACAACTTACTTTACTAATATCAGAATTGAATATATAAACAGCCTAAATAAAGCTATTAATAATTTGGATCTCTAAAATTTTAAGAATGTTAAATTAATTTATTTTTTATCAATAAGTATTCAAAATAAAATCAACTAATTTAATCATTAATTTTGCATGTCATTATTTTAACAAACTGGTTTAATATAAGTCATGATTATTAAATGAAAACTAGAAATGTTTATTTTACAATATAATAGGAAATATTTCTAATTTTGATATTCTAATTATAATTCTCTTATTTTTACAATTTTTAATTCAATGGGGTTTTGGGGTTTATACAAGCAGCATGAACTTTTTCTCAAATTAAATTAGCCAAAATCGTTCTCCTTAATAAAGAGTTTATGGAAGACTAGTCCTAGTCTGTAGATATTGCCTTGATTATGATTAGAAAATTACTGAGAAGACTACAAATCACATGAGCCAGTATATCAAATCATCACACAAATAGAGATTGGTGGCTAAAGGGATTCTAGCAAACTTTAAAAGTTAGTAAATAAGAGACTACTATGTGAGCAACCAAATATCCTGCGATTCACATTTTCAAAATAAAAAAGTAATAACTTAATAAAACTAAAACTAAACTTCTCAATCACGATACATAGAACTCAATAACACTAATGAAGATGACACCATGTTGTTTCAGCAAAAATTGATAGACAGTGAATTTAAAACAGTTTTCAATGATAATAATGGTCCTAAAGATGCTTAAATTTTGCCTAGAAACGATGAGTAAATTTAAGATTTGAATTAAAGAATTGCCTAGCTGGAAGATTAGATTCAATATATAAACGAGCTAAACCACCACTTACTCAGGTTTTCATAGCTTATTGAGTCAAACAAAAGATCAAAAGAACACATTATTAGGTTCTTACAATATCAAAATTTTAGCATGTAATAAATTCAAAGTCTAAAAAATTCCAGTAAATAACACATTAATACAATAGAATTTACTACTGAAGCAATAGATAAGGAATTAAATTCTATTTTTGACCAAGAAAAATTGAGCAAGATTGATAAGGAATATTTCAGTTTAGAATAAATCAATAAATCAATATAGTTTTTCCTTGAAATTGTTGCTAAATTCTAAAACTATTTTGAAAGATTGTTGGATGGAAATCAATAAAGTGTGGAATAAACTTTTTAGCAATGTGTCTTCATTAACACTGATTAAATGATGAAATAATTAAAATCCTCAGAAAAATTTAAAAAGAAAGTGGCAAATTAGTACATGGACTCAATGAGAGATCTCGATATGATGAAAAGATTATGCAGCCAGTTGGAATTGGAATAATCTCCTATAGCCATTAATTGTGATGTGTTTAAGGACAATACGTTGAGGACCATTGGAGAAACTCAGTAGTTTTTATTCAGAAAAAAGTTTGATGTTTTAGAGGTAGACTATCCATGGGCAATAAACTTTGAAACAAATACAGGCAGCAATTTTTTACCTTATGAAACAGAAGGAACAAAAAAGCTATACTAGTTGTGAGTGGAAGACTTACAAGATTACGGATTTATATTTATGTGGATTGTTAGCCAGAAGTTCGTTGATGTAACAGCCTTTTTGCTCTTCAAAGGGTACAGGTAATTAAATTTTAAATTTCTATAATTATTGTTTTTAGGATCGTAGATCAGGTTGTGTGGGTTAAGAAAGGCATTAAAGCAGACCTAAAAAATAGACAAGGGTACTACCTCAGACACAGCAAGGAAATATGCTTAGTTGGGCTGAAAGGCAAGGAGTTAGAGGGGACTGTCCATTTCAAGGTTAGCGATAATATTGAGAGCGTTCCAGGTGGGAACTCAGAAGAGATTAAGAAGATTATTGAAAGAATGGTACCCAATGGAATGTACTGTGAAATCTTTGGTAGGAAGAATAACTTAAGACATGGATGGGTAACAATAGGTAATGAATTGGGCTGAAGAAAAATCTATATTAATTTATCCGAATAAAATTTCATTTCAATTCTAAAATTTTTACCTTATCATATAAAGATTTCTAGAAAAGAAGTTTCTTCTCTTGTAAAGTTGAGTCGAATGATCCATATCAGTTAATGATTTAATAAAATTCAAAGTAAAAGAGACAAAGTTTGATCTTAATAGTAATTATATAGTATATAAGTATAAAAAGAAAGCAAAAAATTAAGTTTAAATGAGAATTCTTGGGATTACATAAAGATTTCTTGAAAAAAAGTTTCTTCTCATGTAAAGTTTAGTCGAATAATCCACTTTTCTTAAAATTAAAATTGTGGCTGTTTTATATATTTCCTCTATTTTAAAATAGAGTGATTTGATATAACTGTTTTGTAATATTATTTTTCCTTATTAACTTTATTATTATCTTATATACATATATTTTCATTATCACTTTTATTTCTTCTTCTATTCATTATATTTGTTTATTCCTTTGATTAGTTGATTACGTATTGTATATTAAATGTCTTTATGCCTCAATTGATTTCTGGCAGCCTACCTTAGGTCCCTAACTTTTATTTAAGATTCTTCCTGATGGAATCTTCTCTGTCTCCAGTAGTGCAGTGGTTGCTGTAAATTCAATTTTTCAATTTTTGAAATTGGAGTTCATATGATTTTGAAATTTTAATCGGTAGATTTAATTCAGGCATCAATTGAGATCAAGTGTTTAAGTTTATTATAGAATGTAATGAAAGTTTCAGAACTCTGTATGAGATATCGTAAAGAGTTTCATATCTAAAGAGTTTCATTAATAATGCATATTCTCTCACCTTTTAATAATTTAAAACTAGGCTCTGCAGCTAGCTTTTTTCTGGGGGCTATGTCCTTCGCCTTCAACTTTATCAGAGCCCACTAATGTAGTTGCCCCAAGGTTTATTTTATAGTAGTAGAAAAATGAAAGTAATATAAGGGATAGAACCTAAAAATAATAAAAATCAAGAATTGAAAATAATAGTAATTTTTAATATGTTATATAAAAGTATTTTAGATGATGATTAACGAGTTATACTCAAAATTAATATTTATCAATTCACTGTTTAATACTAAAATCAAACCATCAATTTTAGTCGTCACGTAGAAGTATCTGAAGTGAGTTGAAGTGGCAAGTCGTGAACTAGAAAAACTCCAAATAACCACCTCGCCCCCCATTCCACATCTCCCTGTAATCAAGATGCATACGAGATAAGAGCCTAGCGAACTAGGAGTATCCCCCGCAGAGCTCGCAGAGATCTGCTTCCTGTAAACAATTAAAGGGGAGTCTGGAGAAAACGCTTACCAGGTTCCACCGCTGCTGAGATAGTAGTCTCTGTCCTTTCGCTGTGGTAGCCTCATTAACCCGACCTGGTGTGGGAGAAAAATCATTATCGTTGGCTTCTATGGTTCTCATCGTCTCACTTTTGAAGGTTGAGCACCACCTTCATCCTGCTCCCTATTACCTAGGAAGCTGAACTCACGCCAGGTGGCTCATCTGATGCAGGGAAATCCTTAGCGTGCAGACGACTCGAGGAGTCTAAGATCTGACAGAATGAACCCCGCCGACTGGCCCCTAAAGCGGTGAACCCAGCAACCCCCTGCCTACCAGTATTTTAGATTTAATAAGAGTTCATAAATAAAATTTATATTACTTAAATATTTTTATACATAAACTTTAAAAGCAAAAATAGCAATAAGAACACGTATAAATATATTTTTAAAATTATAACTAATTCAATTTTTTATTAAATATAAATATAGACAAATATAATGTTTAGTAATGATACTTTTCTAT
Organism: Oxytricha trifallax; assembly: GCA_000711775.1. Taxonomy (NCBI): domain Eukaryota; phylum Ciliophora; class Spirotrichea; order Sporadotrichida; family Oxytrichidae; genus Oxytricha; species Oxytricha trifallax. The sequence goes on along the minus strand of ARYC01000756.1, from coordinate 83,566 downwards.
TTTTTACATAATTATTATTAGTATGCTACCATTCTAACATTTTTATATTAAAAATATATACTGTTATTTAAATTAAAAATTAATAATAAAAAATTCTGTCGGTTATATTTGCAGAATAGTGAATTAATTTTTATTATATTCACAGGATAACGTTAATTCAAAATATTGTCATAAATTTGATATAAGTTACAATTAAATTAAATTTGTATCTGCTGTTGAAATCTATATATAATTAAAATATATAAAGCTAAATATTAGTATATAATTATTATAGATAAATATTAAAATTTTATTAGAACATAATTTATTTATTGCATTTATAAAATAAATATTAAGGATGAAATTTTATTTTAAGAAATAAAATTGTTTAATTATATTTAAAAAATGGAAATAATATTTTTAATAAGAGAAATAATTTTTATAATAAATTTATTAAGAAAAAAGAAAAAATTATAATTCACAAAAGCTAATGTAACATAATATGTGGCATCACAAAATATTATAAAATGAAAAAAATGTAAAAATAAATATTAAATTAATCCAAAAGACTAACATTAAGTATGAAATAAGAATCATAAATTTTTGCGAATATATAATAAAATATATCACAAAATGATACTTACAGTGTTTTAAATTCTAGAGATAATCGAATAACTTATTAATAAAATTAGACTAATTGTCTTGATTTTGATAAAATAAATTATTATTGTTTGTAAGGAACATGATTATTAAATAGATAATGAAAGTGTGACATAATTTTAGAATCGATAAATCTATTATTAAATAACCTTTCACTAATAATGTAATTCGATAATAAATATATTTGATTAATCCCTTTTTAAAAATCCTCATCATAATTATAAAATAGTTTAATTGAATAACTATTTCCTTAAAAAAGCAAAATAAATTAATTGCACTTTAATTCTTCAATTTTAAACTTACCTTTTAATAACTGCAAATTACTTCAATCTGATTTCTAATTTCTTTAAAATTACTAGTTAATTAGTATATTTTTAAAAATTATTAAATAATTGTAACAAAATGATGATAAATATTCAAAGGTAAAGTTGATATAAAAACTAAAAATATAGATATCTAGTATAAAATATATAATTATTATTCTTATTGCTGTTATTATTAATATTATTGATAGTATATATATTTGGTAGTTTGAATCATTCCTTGAGGTGATGCTTATTGCCTGAAATGCATGTCTTTTGCGTCCTTTGTGTATTGTACTTCTTCAGCTAAGGTAGCGACTTTAACCGTTTGAACCTATATGCCACTGATAGGGTGATCTTGGGGGGTCTTGTCCCTTGACATCTCTTCCTACACTTTGACTAGCCTTTTCGGACCCTCATTCAGCCTGAGTGAGGGTTTTGCTAGAGTGGTCCTTGGGTGCATCTTCCTTGCATGATTAGTTAGCGTGCAAACCATTAAAATCTTTTTTTTACTCTTTCGTTTAATTGTACAGATGCCAAATATTTTTTAGTTTAATCACAGATTAAATGCATATTCATAAATATCTGTTTGAAATCCTTACCTATAATAACAATAGCAATAATAATTATATATATTATGCAATTTTTATAAAAATAATTATTGTGTAATATCATTTGATTATGCAGTTTTTCATTGTTTTTCCTCTCATATTTTTGTTATGAGAAATCTTTTGTTTTTCTTCTTTTAATATTGAATTTTTATTCATAGTCCTTTTTAAAATTAAATCAATCTGTCTTTAATACATTCTTTTTTCATTTTCTTTTGTTTTATCCAATAATGTATAATTTGATATTGTGACCTATTAATAAACTATTTAAGACCAATGACTTTAAATCTAAAGTAAACTCTAGCAATCTGACAATAATGCCTCGATGTAACTAATTAAATCTCTAACCACTTATAATTACAGCTATTCAAATACCAATTTCTAAAAGTTCAAAAAACAAATAAAGTGAATACTACTATTCCTGATTTAATTAAAATGTGATCGCCTCTAATATGACTAACATATCTTAAGTCTCCATAAAATGTCATAAATACAAACATAATACACTGAAAAATAAATTATTAATAAGAATTTGAATGCCATATGTTAAAATCTGCATAGTTTAGTATGTATTAATAATTTTATATAATTTATAAAGCAGAAGTTTGAGCATGATTCAGCTTTAATCCTCAATGCTCATGAATGAATACTATGGCCTAAGAAACCAACGGTTAACTCTAAATTGTTTTATTAGAAAAAGTCTCTATCTCAGATACTTGAGAATTTTAATTTATTACAAGAATGTATTATTTAATAAATATATTAGGGAATAAACATTAAAAGTTAAGTGTTTTTTAAATAGACCAGCAGAGAAAGAACCTAAGAGGCATCAAGTTCCTTGCTTTAAGAACCAATTTTTATATAGTATTCAAAGTGGCATGATTATGATAACTATTGATTAGCATTTCTAAATGATCTGGCTCCATATAAGGAAGAAGATAATCATCTAATGTAATTGCTGTTATTTCAAGGTTTAGATTGCGATTACTCTGCAAAATGAATTCTAGGTTAGTGATTATCAGAAATTCTAGGTGCAATTATTATGAAATTTTAGAACCACTAAATTCCGCACTTCCTATTTAAATTATCTAAATCTATTTTACTTTAATGTAGCTTATTACATCTACGCAACTTTTTAACCCAAATAATGTTATATAATCTAAAAGAGTATTTTTAGCAAGCAAGTGATTTAATAATAAAATTAAAATGTCAGTCTTTGCCGTTAGTAATTTCTTAACCCTCTTATTTAACAAGCCACTGTCATCTAGCATATTATAAAAGCACACACATGTTTATAATGCTTTTAGAACCTCATAAATTTGCCAATGATTTTTTTAAAACGAATTTTATTGTTATCACATTGTTGACTCTCAAAAATCTCATTAACTTTTCTGCTTTTATCTAGAGGAATTCCGTTAAGTTTTTTCTTTTATTTTATAATATTTTCTTTTGTATTATCAATAAATTCTCTAACAAACATTAGTAAGTCTTGAAATAACTTTATTAACTATTTCAAGTATATTTAATAAAGATTAAAGAGAATAAAACTATGAATTTAGACAAATTTAAATATCTTATTACATAGTTAATTTAAGACTGTTGGTTAGATTCCCCGTATAATCATTTTTTTTTAAATAATAGATAAATTAACTATTAAAAATGAAAATTAAGTATATAAAATAAGACTTCTACAATTATCTTATCACATTCATATTTTTCATTTAATCAATTATGTAGTCACCCAAGTGCTTCTACATAGGAATCACTAAACTTTTGATACAAAATTTAGAATATTTCGATAAATAATTAGAATCAGTTATTATATTTTAATTTTTTAGAGAAATGTAGTACTAATTATAGTTAAGGTGTGATGTTTAGTAACATTATATTATGTGCTATTTTATTGATGTAGAGTGTTTACATACCACACAAAAATCATCAAGATTGTAATAATAAATCATAGAGAATTTACAAAGATTTGATGAATATTAATATTATTTCGAATATAGTAATTTAGTTGGTTGATAAATACATAAAACTTTTTGTAAATTAATATTGCTTAAAATTTTAATAAGTATAATAATTGAAATTATAATAGAATTAAAATTCTGATCATTATAAATTCCTTAGTTTAGTTGAATTTCAATGTAATATTGGTGCTTCGCTGCATAAATCTTAATAGTAGATCAATATTTAAAATGTTTTCGCTTTAACCTTATTGATTTATAAATAAATTAACAATTTATAAGTTGATATGCCCATAGATATTCTATGATAGAAAAAAGCACAAAATTGTAAATATCCCAAAAAGCTACATATTAGTAATCGAGAATTAAAGTTATTATAAATATCAATTAAACAAACTACATTAGTAATAGAAATTACTTGCAACAACCACGCTTATTATTATTAACTTTTATAGAAACATACTTTCATTTTTATTGCTCATGTTAGCATATCTTATAAATATATTTTTGTATAATAATTATTAATCTGCTCTATATAGCTTTTATTATGTTTAGTTAAATAATAATTATTGATATTATTCATTATTTTGAAAGTTGATAAGATTATTATTTAAACATTAGTCCGCATATTACTTGTATAAATTATTAACATTAATTATAAAATATTATTTTTGACTTATTTTTATTATAAACTCATTCACTGGCAATTATAAGTAACTTCACTAATTTCAAACCAAAATCAAAGAGTAGAGAGGCTAATAATTCAAAACTATTCAAAATTATATTTTTTAATGAGTATTTAATTAATACTTTTCGCGAATGATTAACAATGTAACCAAATGGTTGTCAATTTACTCATAATAAAGAAATAACCTACTTAAATAAGGGATAAGTGGTTAGCTCATCGTTGTGAAATAAGAAGTCTTTTTGGATTAGTAAATACCTAAAAGTTGAGGAAAACTATTAAATTATGGGATTCACTGATTACTAAACTTAATGATACTCTTATTTATAATAGAAATTGCTTCAACTATGTGCTAAGATTTTGTTCATTTTGGTTTAATTAAACATACTAAATTTCTTGAAGCTGAGATGAGAATTTATAACAAGATACTTAGAGGGGAGAGAAGAAAGATGAACAATACATTGGATGGAAAAGTTTAAGACATAGGCATGATAATATATACATGACAACAATTGAAATTTAACAGATAACTGATTAAGAAACACTCTATGTAATTTTCAATCTGAGCGATTAAATGCTTATTATTTATAACCAAATTTGTTTGCATATATTAGTGATATACTTATTTGTATTCTTCATAGAAATCAGAAGAGAAATTTATGACTAGTCAAGGGCATACTTATGGTTCAGTACTTCCCTGAATAGATACGAAGAATTGGGCAAATGATTTTCCTATTTTGAACTAATTATTCTCACCTTGAGCATTTGTTATAAAAGTTCTTCATTTTTAATTCTTCTGAGTTGAGATATTACTTACAATTGCCCTTTCTGATCAAGCTGTACAGAATGATTATTTTCCCCAAGTGAAGCTTCATTATTTTTCTTGAATTCCACTCTTTGATCAAGAAATTCGTATATCAGGCCATTAGAAAGTTTTAATTTATTATAATCATTAACCAATCATACACTACTTAAAACAAATTATGAATGTTATGTTGTGTATGAGGTAAACTAGGAAGAATAATTCTATCTATTACTGAGTTAATATTCTAATAATTAACTATACTAATTCTAAATCGTCTAAAGCTTTTCTTCTATAACTATACGAAAATTATACTAATATCAGAGGAAAGCAGTATTTATTACATAGATAACATATTTAACATCGTGAGGAGCATCTATATAAACTTCGTCTCAAAACTTTTTGATACAGGGTTGATGGATAAATTTTGGAGAAAATTTTAATTTACTGTTGAGGGCAAAACTTCACCATGTAATGGTGAAAATGCCTTTATAAATTTAAAGTAATTTAAACTCTGCGATTGGAGAGCTCTTCTGCTTTTCTAAATTTATCGCAAAAACAAATATTCTAGTTCTAAATATTCAAAACTTTTGATGTGCTTTAAGTACTCTTCGCATTTGACAAAAATAATATAAACAATTTTTTTTTCTCAATAATTCAGTAAATTAGCAAAGAATAGCAGATACTTCTCAATGAGCTAAGCAAGTTAGCTAATTATGGACCAGGTTAAATTCAAGATTTCTTCTGCAATTACTGTGAAAATACTTTAAAGAGCTTCAAGACGAGGGCAAATCACTTGAGTAATGAAAACTAATGCAGAAAACTTCATAGAATCAATGAGCTGAAGAACTACTACAGAAGCTTGAATGCATAGGATGCCATAAAATATATAAAAAAAAGATCATTGCTCAAGACATATGAAAAAATGTAAGCTCGTTGACAAAAACTAAAATACCAGGAACCTCGTTTTTAATCGATTAAAAACAGCTTGAAGCATGCAATTACTAATCCATGAAAGTTTTAAAGCATGACAAAGACCCCAACGTAACAGCGCCAAAAATTCCAAAATACCTTTATGAGGTTTAAGGTGGGTACATTTGCAGAAAATGGTAGGATTATTATAGAGAAAACATGTCTTAAGGAAACCCAATCAAGCAAAGCGTGGATGTTAGAAATGATGATTTTTGGCAAAATATAAACAAAACGATGATAAGTTTAACAGGCGCACTATTTTCTTTAGTTATTGAAGACAACCAATGGAAAGGTGAAAAGTCGACTCCATACTCATATCTTCCTAATCACAGATTAGAACAAATACCCCTAACACAAGTGCAACAGCAAGGAATGATATTCTTTTGGACACTTTACAATACCCAAAAAGAAGGAATAAATCACCTGAGAGAGAATGGCTATGCAATTATTAAAACTCTGGTATTGGTCATACTAACTTCAAAATTAAACTTGATCAACAGTAAAACGCCTGAATACTCAAGAATGTATTGCATCTTTGGTGTGAAAGGCTATTATAACTAAGCTATATTAGATAATATTCTAGGAGAAATTTTGGCAAAGAGAACTAATCATTCTAAGAAACCCCAAGAATTTAAATATATTATTATTGATCAGGATTTTCAGGGGTAGTATAAACTAGAAATATTCACAAGATTAGACCCCAATAAAGCTTTCACAGTCCATATTGGCAACGAATTCAAAGGAGATTAGGAGATGAAATTAAAGGAATTATACTGAAATTTAATTAAATAAATAATTTTTAACTATTTAAATTTACAATAATTATTACTTATTTATCTATGATATAACCAAAATTTCCCAATTACTTAAAGTTTATAAGAGTTTTGGTTTAGTTTGATTTAAAATGTTTAAATATAAAAATCTTACAACTTTTTTACTTTCAAAAATTTTTAGATTATAATTAAATTTCATTCTATTTTCTTAAAAATGTGTATTCTTTATAGGTTAAATTTCAAATTTTATTTTGCAATATTGCTCCTTTTATATATGAAAGGCAACTATAAAAGCAATTTCTTATCCAAGAAAAATCTTAGCTTTGGATAATTTTTGATAAATTTTTCACAAATTCTTCCTTGTTTAAAGATTGTGTTATAGGATTCTAATCTTTCTTAATGACAGCAAAATGTTTCTCGATGGGAGCCTTTGTGAATTAATATGGTCCCAAATATAATACAGAAATTTGATAGAGCCTTAATTTTTACAAATTAACTACACTCTTGTGGTAAGTAGCATTATCGAGTAAAAATACGGCATTCATTCTCCATTCTTTATAATTTAGTCTAGGTAATAAATGATTTAGAGTAGAAAATAAACGAACGTTGTCGTATTATTCTTCCCAATACTCAAAGTATACAAAATTCTGGCATCACTAAACCCAGCTGCAATTATGTTTATTCCATAGTATCTAACTAATCATTGTAGTTCCTGGTACCTTTCTAACTCTAGGCCTTTTTAAATAGCTTTAGCTTTGCATGCCACTCTCATCAATATTTATTATTAACTTGTTTTTATTCATGTAGTAAACATAATAACTTGCTGCAATTTACCTCTGCTTCAAGCATTCGAGACTGTTTCATCTTTTATTAATGTGATAAACCTTCTTGTAAGTAAATCCTATATCTTTTCTTATAAGCTTTCTAATTCTTTATAGCGGGACCTATAGACATAACTTTACAATCAAATAATCATGTATTTATTTGGCTGAAATTAATTATTGTAAACTTTGTTACATTTGACAAATAGCATTTTAAAATAATCTGATTTAGAATATTTTCTCATGTTAAATAACTTTGCTTTTTTATATTGTCTTATTTTTTCATATACCAATCGCCATGTTGACATTGGAGATATTTATTTTAAATCTTTTCATTAATTGATTTTTTGTGCACCCATAAATATAATATAATTTCCTGATAAGCCTATCGTGATCCTTGCTGCACTTTGTGGATCTGCATTATGTTTTCGAATGTCTGCAACTCTATTATTAAAATAAGGAGATTAAATATTATAGTTTAATTTTCTTACATTATGGTCATCTTCTTGTAATAAGATATCTGCACTCAAGTTAACGAGTGGACTTACTTTGTAATTTTTTCTTATTATTTAAAATTTCTTTATTTTAATTTAATAAACCTGCTTTAGCTTAGCTTTTCTATTTGCAGTAATGTAGTCTTAATCAACTCTTCACTTAAGGCATTTAGTTAATCTTTCGCCCCCCCCTCTATAAAACTAATAAGCCTCCGAGGATCAATTATTTAGGTATTGAATATTATTTTGTTTTCGATATTTAGCAATACTCTAGCCTCTAATCTGTGGATTTGAGAGTTTGTAAGAGAAATTAATTTTTAATCATCTATTACAAGCTGTCCTAGAGCAATCAAGCAAGTTGTTTTACAATAAAATAATTCATATGATGAATTATCATTTTTCAAGGTATTCTACTCTGAAACCTCATCTTCCTCTCCTTCCTCTTCTGATGATGGTCTTCGCCAATGACCTTAGTGCAAAAAGTCTCTAATATCAGACTATTTTGAATTTTATAAATTTCTCGACTCCATAAATTTCTATGATTTCTATTAAGTTTATATTATACTTATTGCTATATAGAATAAGCACTTTGTAAATAAATTAAATATAGCCTTAATTAAAATTAAAACTCTCACAAACTCTCACAAATTAATATTTTTAACTAGTATACTAATTATATTTATAAATATTAAAAATATCAATGTCTAATAAGTCAACATGAACAAAAATTTGTAGGGTGTCCATGTGAGTGAGTTCAGATCGAAGATAGGTTAAAAAAAAGAACTCTACGATTTCCTGACTTAGGAGTGTGGGGCATACTTGCCCAAATATTTACTTTTTCAGAAGCATTCTAACAGGGTAGAAAGAGGTACTGTTTTTTGTTAGACTTTGTTATAGTTTTTTTGAAAAGAAGCGATGTAATACATTCAGCAATTCCTCAGATCGAGGGACTGACAGCAGATAATTTCCTCTCTTATGCTGAAGACAAGCCCTCAATATTGAAGTACTTACCCGACTAAATGAACTTGCTCCATTTAGACAAGAAATGGATTACTGATATTCTGCTGACTTTAGACACAGAAGGGATCAACCACATGATTTAGAGGGCTAAGGAATAAAGGAGAGTAAGACTTGATAATTCACAGAATAACATTGTACACATGAAGTCCTAATTCCTAGATGCCCTCAACAATTCAATAAGCTACAGTGGTAAGTCCAATTTAATATTTATCTAAACTTTAGTTAACAAGGGACGATCTGCCTTCTTATTAAAACAGAGTACAAAAAGAAAAGCCAGGCAAGTTGATATTGAAGAATAGAAGTCTGGTCCAAATATTGGCACTAAGTCAAAACTTAAATTTATGGAACAAAATCAAAGGGTGAGGGATGAAATGAATGATTTAAGGGGCTAAATTGACGAATTAGTCAACTATAAGCAGCTAGTGATGCAACTGCACGATGGTGGAGTCATTGATTAAGAAGGCAACCTTTTAAATTAATAGCCTAATTAATAGAATAATAATTTTATGATATGAGTGACATTACTTTTGAGGTTTGAGGAAATATTTATCAAACTAAAATTATTTAACTGAATAACTAAAATTTTTAATTTTACACAATAGCTTTTTTAAATTTTGTGATAATATTATAAGTCCAAAAAACCAAGTATTTTAATGATTTTTATCACATTTTCTCCTTTTGGGCAAAATTTCACCATATAATCATGAAAAAATGCCCCTGAAAGATTTCTAAAATATTACAATTACAGCTTTTATAAAAAAAAAACTATAAATTTAATAGTGTTAATGAGCTTGTTTAAAAATAAGAATGACAGGTGCTTTAAGCCCTATGCAATTTTCAAAGTTGGGTTATATCAAAGTCATAGTAAATTTATTTATCATAAAATCGAAAGCTTAATAGAAAAGTCTTTAACTAATAAAGTATTATATTTTGAGAGACCTTGTAAAAGTTTAATTTTAGAAATTTTCAATTAATTTATATTTTTTACTGTATTTTAAATTAAGTTAAATAAAAAAAGTTCTTAGAGTTTGTTATAGTTTCCGAGACTTTCTTAGAGTTTTAGAATTTTTTGATTCAATAAATATATTATTGTATATGAATTTTATGAAAATCAAAAATTATCATTATCATAAATAAAAACAGACATTAATTACATTATTAGAAATAAAAATGGATCTTGTCCATCTAAAGAAATTATAGCATTTTAAAGTAAAGTAAGGTTTTATAATCGTTTTTCATACTCTATTTCCATTAAATTTACTTACTTTTTTGTTTTTAGATACAAATTAAACCTAATCTTTGATAAATAAAGATAAAATAACTACTGAATTTAAGTACTAAAGGGAATACATAAAAATTAAAGGGATTTATAAGAAGAAGAACATTGAATGCATATAACGCGCTGGTAATAAATACATCACATAGTACATTCGAAAATTATTTTACGTACAAGCTCCGCTCAAATAGAAAGATTTTAGAAAAAACTATATAAATAAAAATGCACATAAAAATAAATAGGGAACAGTTAGTGAATTATAAATAATATTCATACAAATGCTCTCGTTTTTAGACATTTTAAGCAATTAATTGTAAATATATTTAAACTTTAAAGTATACGGCAGTTTTTTTTGTATTTTTGATTTGTATAATTTCCTATTCTTTTGTATTTTAGCAATAGTATATTAATAAACAAATTTATAATACTTATCGAATAGTTGATACTCTAAAAGTCACTTTATCTTAAGTTACTAAAAATATTTAATACAGATTCCTTTTCCACCTAATTTAAAGTTAAATATAGCAACACGATATACTATTTAGCAAGTCTCTAATATAAGTGATACAACTAATTATATGGGGAAAATTAAAAAGCATAACAAAAGTAAAAAATTGAGTCTCCACTATCAGAAAACTAATATGATGATAACTCTGGTTATACTGCAAACTTTTTCATTGTAGAGTAGCTAGAGGATCTGAGATATAAAAAGAATCAAAGCAGAAGATATTAAAACATATGAAGAAGCAAGGCATGCTTGGCAAGTAGAGATACAAGGACGTTAAAATACAGCTTAAAAAGAAGTTTGGAGCTGATACTATAAATATACGCAAGAGCTGGCTAGTTTCAACGCTGAATTCGAGAAAAGCTGATAGCAAGGCAGCTACTCCAGCAAACAAAAAGAAGAAAAATACAGCCAAAAAATCTAAAGCCAACACCAGCCAAGGCGGACCAGAGTAAGGATATTATCGATCATAAATCTTCAAAAATTAAAAATTGTATGAACTATTAAATCAACGTACTTTATTTTCTAAAAAAAAATAACTATTTAAAATGTATAATTTAAACAAATAAATATCAACTCAGCAATTTTTAGAAAATGAACTCTTCCTCCATTAATACTTCATATTTAGTGATAACTATTAAAAATATTTAAGTACCTATACTCTAATTTGAGCAAAAGACTATTTTAAATTCTAATAAATTTAAGATTATTAACCTTTTAATAAATTAGGATGAATAAACTCCGATAGCAGCAATTCGCAAATAATATTACAACAAATTCAGCAGATAAATATTATGCTGTAAATTACAACTGATATATCTTCTCTGTAGGATAATAAATGATTCAGAAAATAGATATATAGAAAAAGATATTTACTTTGGTATAAAAAACAATGCATATGATACTTTTTATATTATGCAAATAAGCTTAAATTAATTCATTTTTGTCACTCGTATATTTAATTTAGTATATTGATATGTAAATAAAGGCAGTTATTTCATTTTATACTCTTTTTATTTTCTAATTCTTTTGTATTTTATCAATATCTATATCTAAAGCTAAAATTCATTAGCCCCTTCGAAGAATGAAAACTGAAGCAACACTATTGGGATGGACTTATAATCCTTGCAGTCTACCTTAAAAGGCACAGAATCTTAATTCTCTCAAATACAAAGTGATACAACTTTTCCGGAACTTAATCAGATAGAAGACCTAATTGAGAAAAAAATTGGCGATCTTACATCTAAATCTTGGGAAGAAATAAATGAACGACTATTGAAATAGGTGGCAGATATGCTGCAAACTCCTCTATATTAAAAATTAACAGACAAAATTAATGAAGCCCTTATCAAAGTGAACAAATTGGAATCCTAGATCAAAGATTTTGACATTGAGAAAGTTTCAAGATTAGTTGTTGACGGGCGAGAGGAGTTACAACAGACATTCTAAATATTAGTTGAAGATATAAAAAAGGTAGCTCCGACTCTAGGAGTTGCAACTCAGGTCTAATTAGCGAGAAATGTAAGAAGAATCAATGACTAGATCGTCGAGCTTCAAAAAATTATACATAAGTAAACTTCAAGATTTGACAAAAAGGAAGAATAGCATTAAGCTAGAATCAATTAATTGAATGAACAAGCAAATGCCTTAGTTAAAATAATTGACGATATTTAAAAGAAGCTGAAGTGTGGAGTTGATACTTTTAATGAAACAATAGAGGAATGCAAAGAAAATATTGCAAAAAACATGAACTTAATCCATGGCAATATTAAAATGATAAACGCTCGAGTCACAAATATCGAAAGGCAGCAGATTAAGTAAAAAGTTGAATAAATTATTCCTGTCTAGTAGCAGTAATCACAGCCCATAATCAAGCCATATCAGCAATAACAACATACTACTAGCTCAAGTATGCATAATTATAACATTAGCATTCAAGAGACAATAATGAAATACAACTAGCACGATCCTAAGATTAAATTTATAAGAACTGGGAATAAAAGGTACCTGGACGATTAAGACATTAAGCAGCTTATTCTTATTGAAGATCAAGTAGATGACTGATACTTTATAATAAGTTGGAATCATTGACTTTTCTAATATTTTTTTACACTATAACTCACCTTACTTTGCTGATGAGATTATGATGGGGTTTTGGGGTTTAACAACTCCAAGATGAGCAAATTTACAAAGCGAATAAAGAATGCGATAGGTTAGGTTACTTTCTGTTCATTCAAATGATGAATGTCGTGATTAATCTCTAAATTTGAGAATGCTTCAATACTTCTCTTGCAATATAATAATATTACGAATTAAAACTTTTAACTTCAAGATAAAAAGTGGCTATATATTATTTACAGGAGTTCATAAGCTGCTATGAGAAAATCAAGAATTTTTTGTGTAAAAATCCCTAGATTTTAGTTGATGTACTAGATGTTTTTCAACGAAGAAACTTAGTTAAATTTAGATTAATTTCGACAACATTTGAATTAACAATTCAAAACCAAGATAATCTACACCCATTTTTGAATGAGATGAGCATAAAAGTTATGTTCCAAAGATCACAATCTGCCAAAACATAATATATTTTGGAAGTCTAACTACCCTGTTAGAATATAAAATACTAGAGTGTAATTATAAATAACTATAGAAGTTTTAAACTAACATTTAATTTACTTTAATATTAAGAGCCTTGATATTTATAATAATCAATTTTCTCAATTACTATTTCTTTTCATTCAACCACTATTTATGTACATTTATATTATAATAATTTAAACATTTTACTAGTTTATTTCGCTGAATTTTAGTCTTAATTTGCGCCTGATTATTATGAAAAAAATGTATTATAAATTCATAAGGTATTCAGTAGGATCTTGTTGCTATAAATCAAATTATTTAACTCCATATACTTTATTAAATTGTCCTTTTGCTAATTTTTAATGAAATATTTCTTAGCAAATTATGAAATTTATCTTAAATTAGTTCATTAGATATGCAATTGAACTCATTATTGACACTTCAGATGATTTGAGTATTTAAATAGACTATAAATTAGTGCTTTATTTGACAAATAATTTTTATTCTACCATAAAAAAAAACATTCACAGTCTAATGCAAGTCAAAGTTAATTAAATACCACATTATTTAAATATTAAATTCATAATTTTAATTCAAATATTTTTTATAACTTTAAGTACATTAAATTTGTTAATTATGTTTAAGTGGAATTAAACATTGAAAAATAGTGCATATCACATCTAGTCACTAGAACTGCTTACATATGAATCATAATAATGTTGCGGAATAAAACAATTATTTCAATGATATCACGAACTATTTTCTTTGAATTACCATCAAATATCAAATTAGCTGTAGTTATTTGGGGACATTACCGTGATTATAACTGTGTTATGTTTGATTCTTGTCCGTCGTCGATAGAATAATTAATCCTACTATTAATCTAGTATAATCAAAATGGGGAAACAGTTAAAAACTAATCAAAAAAGAGTTCAAATATAAATATGATCTTAACTAATTATATCTACTTAAATCAAACTGTAGCTTTTTTGAAAAAAGATTAAGTGGTTATTTATTTTATTTTTAATTAATTAGTTAACTATGTGAAATGGAATTTTTGTTTTTTTCAACTTTTCTGATTCGTTTGTATTTTAGGGCATTTTTTGTAAGTTAGGCATTTGTATTCATTGTTGCAACTTTTCTTGTGTTTTTTTTGTCGAAAGATTTTAGATATCTTCAGGATATCTTCCTCGAGCTATCTTCAGGATATCTTCCTAAGAAAAAATAAAAAAAATAAATTTTACAGTACTAATAGCAGTAGCAGTAACAACAATACAAGTAGTGAATTAATAACAATAGTAATAAAATCACCAATAATTATTGAGCTACTGAAATTCTATAGAATTTCAAAAATTTAGAAATCACAGATTATTATTGTATTTAGTCATCATCACTATTTTCTTCATCTTCATCTAAAGCTCAAAAATGAGAAGTTTAATAAAATTGGATTTTTTGGGAAAAATCCCAGCTCAATATATTGGTGATTTTATTTCTATTGTTATTATTTCTGCTGTTATTGTTGTTGTTGTTGCTGCTACTGCTATTAGTACTGTAAAATTTATTTTTTTTATTTTTTCTTAGGAAGATATCCTGAAGATAGCTCGAGGAAGATATCCTGAAGATATCTAAAATTTTTTTACAAAAAAAACACAAGAAAAGTTGCAACAATGAATACAAATGCCTAACTTACAAAACATGCCTAAAATACAAACGAATCAGAAAAGTTGAAAAAAACAAAAATTCCATTTCACATAGTTAATTAATTAATTAAAAATAAAATAAATAAGCACTTAATCTTTTTTCAAAAAAGCTACAGTTTGATTTAAGTAGATATAATTAGTTAAGATCATATTTATATTTGAACTCTTTTTTGATTAGTTTTTAACTGTTTCCCCATTTTGATTATACTAGATTAATATCATTAACCACAAATTTTGTATTTGGTAATACCACTGATTCTTAAAGTAAGACATTGTATATAACCATGTTAATATTATATATAAATATGAAGGCATTATTTACACTTTAAAATGTGATTATTTGCATAATGTGTTAAATAGGAGTATATTGTTTAATATGTGATCACTCACAATATACAAAATTTGTCTCTCACTACTATTTTTATTAGCTCAGCCAGTTGCAACATGTATATGAGTTGCATTCATTTTCCGTTAAACACAGTTATTTTCAGCAAAATACTTGGTGTACTGGAAAACAAATGATTAGATTTTAATATATATTAAATTTAATTCATTTGTGTGTGTTTGATTCAACACAAATATCTCTAAATGTATGCATTCAACAAGCATAAAGCACATTGTCGCAGTTAATTAAACTTCCTTGCTTGAATTTTATTAGCTTTAAGCGACTGGCCTTAAAGCATTTATGGGATTATCCTTGTTTGGAGTAGCACTACTTCAATCTATGATCATTACTTGTTAAATTTAAATCTTTTAAGATTTATGGTAGGAATGAGCTTATATATTTATATAACTATTACCTTATTAAAGTAGTATTTGAGAAGTGTTTAAAACAACAGCAATATCTTAAATTCAATATAGACAAGCACCAATCAGTTCTTTATTGGCTTCATTTATTTAAACAGCAGCAATTTAATGAATCTTACCATACAGTAGCTTGAAGCGAGGCGAGTCATACTAATCTGAACTGACTGAGTTACCAGAGCTCAAGAACTTTCTTTGAATTTTGATTTAATTAGAAATTGGTTTGATAAAATAAAATAACTGTTAATTTATATTCTTAAATTAAAATAATTTTGTAGAACATATTATGACATAAAAATAAAAAATGATAAGTACTTTGACACAGATGAATTACAGACTCAATTAGTTAGTGTTACAAATGATTCTTCAGATTCTCCTATTGATAATCATTAGCTCTAATAGCTCAAAATTTTAAATGCATCTATTTAAATCTATCAATTTATAATTTTAGTTGATACTTTTAACTGAAAATATAAATTGCATTTTACATTATAATCCATATGTATTTTCAATTATATTTCATTAAATAATTATATTTAAAATGTATAAATTATGACTTAGTTAAGAGCTGTTAAAGTATTTTCAAATGCAAGCTAAAAGCTAAGTCTATTTTGTTTCAATATAATTAAATAATTAAACCTATTTTACTCAAATTAAATACTTAAAAAGGTTTATTATAAAACTTTATTACAGTAAATTTAATTAATTTTTATTTTTTAATGAATCAGACCATGATAATATATAATATTTACTAATTATGATTAAGCGGATACCAAATACATATTCCCATTTTGGGATGTTATACAAAAATGAATCGTCTTTTGACATTCATACTGATACAATGAATAGCTTACTATGAATAGAAGTAGGTACCCAAAAGCTAAAAGAGAATTAGAGTAAAGTATCGTATACATATACTTGCACCATTTACTAGTAAATTTAACATCAGCATCCGTAATAAAATTGCAAAGCTGCAAAATAAAGGAGTCATGATGGCTGATATCTTTCATAGAATTGTAATTTATTCAAACTTTCCCCTCCTGCATTCATTGAAATTTTTTCATTTAAATTTTTTAATTTTTACTATTGCATTATAAAGAGGAAGTGTACTATGAAAAAACAATATTCGATTAAACTAATCAAAACCACAAAACCCCTTAATGAGGTTTATAAGTGCTTTGATTTGTAGGGAATTTGTTAGGGGTTGGGGTTATTAATTAAATTCGAGACAAAAATAACAAGCTTTTGGGGTCTATTTATGATGAAGAGTATATAGATTTAGTGTTTAAACTACGTTATGGATACAATATAGATAATGAATAAGTCAAACCAGTACTGAGCCATAAGTCTATTGCACTGAACTTAAAGCGAAGCCCATTGATTGTTTACTCACACTGCTTGAAAGCTGTATAATTAAAGCAATAATAGCTGAATTCTTAGCCTAAGAGGAATTCAAAGTTTCTATTGAAGCATATTGATTATCTTATTAATGAGAGAACTTTGAAGTATTGGGCTCACTTCTCTTGACCAACGAGCTATTATGTTTCACCGCCAGTTCCCTGAGTTGAAGATCTCTCCATAGTCTGTTGCAAACATTTATAAACGAAATGGTATCTCTTACAAAGGTGTGAATCGTCTCAAGAGAGTGTTTGTTTTCACTCTGCCATTTTACAAGAATAGCATAAATTTTATTTATAATTAAATTCAAAGATCTCAATAGAATAATATTAAGTTTGTACATGCTGACGAGGCTGTGTTTACATTCAACACTTTCATCTAGAAGTCTTGGTATAAGAGGCATAGTAATAAAGAAGTATATGACTAAAAAGCCAAGATATAAAAAATGGCAATTCTTGGAGGTATTAGCGAGGATGTTTGTTTGGAAACTTATGTTATTCATCCTCGCTCAACTAAGACAGAGCAATATATTAAGTTCTTAGAGGAGCAGAGAGAGAAGTACCCTGAATAAGAGATTATACTATTCGTTGATAATCTTTCTGTTCATAAGACTAAAGAAACAAGGAAGAGTTATGAACAACTTAGAATAACGCCAGTGTTCAACGTACCTTACAGTCCATAGTTTAATGGAATTGAGTTCTACTGGGGAATATTAAAAGGTCATTACAAGAAACTGCTGCTATACCACTTGATTCATGACCTACCTATCGATACAGTAGACTTTATTAAAATTTCAGTGAAGAGAGTAGAAAATTAGTTGGCTTAAAAGTGTGCTAAGGAAGGGAGAGTGAAAGTATATAAATAAATTTTGTAGTTTAGTTAATAAATATGTAAGTCACATATAAAATTTTTTAGAGGGAGCTGGCTTCTCTTTCTTATCTTCCTCTTAAGGCTTGCTTCGGCCTAGGTTTTTTCTCTTGCTGCCAGCTCCAGCATCTATATTCATTGACTCTAGAGGCTAAATATTTGAATAAAGTATCTTGCTAATTTCGTACTTTGTCTGCAACTTTCGCTCTCTGTGAAGCTTGCTCTATTCCTTCATCAAGAAGATGCCAATACCATATTTTTCTAAAGAGTTAAGCTACAATTTTACTTGAAATATATGCTTTTCTGATCGCGAGCTCTCACTTATATTGATCCCTAGTTTGTCCTTATCTTCTGAAGAGATCCTGTACCTTTTCTTATTAGATTCTTTAATTATTTCTTTCAAGTAATCATCTTTAATTATTGCAAGGGGTGTTGACATCAGCGCTTGCTACCTGAAGTCACCATTCGATACATGACGTCACAGCTCTCATATGACGTCAGGATGTACCACGTGACGTCAGGACATACTACGTGACGTCAGGAAAAACGACATGACGTCAGAGCTTGCTAGTTACGTCTGGGCTCGGTACAAGACATCAAGGCTCGGTAATTGATGATAATAAATAGTATTTATTATCATCAATTAATCTATGAGCAAATTCTATAATATCTGTTGAATTTTTGTTCTAGCGTTTAATTTGTTATTAATTTTAAACTTTGAAATTAATTAATACTTTTAGGTATAATTTTTTGGTATATATATATATAGAACCTTATTAGACTTTAGTTTATAATATTCTACTTAATTTAATAAAGCATTAGTTAATTTTCTTTTTTAAATATTCATAATAGCAAAAGTATTTCTAATAATATGAGATTTTTATCGATTGAAAAAATTATTTTTATTTTAAATTAAAGGTTGGGGGGGGGGAAGTTTCCTGCCCCAAAATTTTATATGCACCCTAAGGGGGAAGTTTCCTGCCCCCAAAAAGGTAGTTTCCTGCCCCATACATAAAATATGTAATTTTTAAAATTTTCAAAAGAATCTTTATCATCAATAATGATGTAGTTTTTTATAATTTTAGCTTCAAATATCATTTCTACCTTGATAATGAATTTAAAATTTAATGAAAATTACATTAATTATTAATAAAAAACACTTATTTTAGCCTTGTAAATAATATATAATTTGATAAATAATAATTATTTACCTTGAAAATTATATAATAATAAATGCTGTATAGTTCATGATTATGGTAATTGAAATTGAAATTTATTGTTTCTATTAAAATTATTTCAAAAAACATAAAATTTAATGTTGGGGGCAGGAAACTTCCCCCCCCCCAAAAGTTGTATACATAAAATATACATCTACAGTTTTTCTTTGAATATTAGAAATATGATATAAAGTTAATCATTTTTGTTTGAACAAATATTTTAGGAATATACTTAAGAGTAATTGAAAAACAACTAACTTTTGTTAAATATAATCTAAAAAGAATTTAAAAGAATTTTATACTTAGTCAATTTTTCAATAAATTTAAAAGTGTTATTACTAAAATTAAAATATCAAAATTTTTGTCTCCTTAATAATTTTATAATTTTTATATAAATATTTACTTAAATCATAATGGATATTTTCAATTCAGTTAATAAGTGGGGAGGGATGAACTTTATTAAAGGACTACTTTTAAATTAGTTTATAAAACTGTATGTAATTTATAATATTACCAACTTATCAAAATCAGTTTATTAAAGATTTTGGGGTTTTGTATTTTAAACTCGATCGATTAATTATTTGAAAATTTTATTTTTTTTATTTTCTAGATTTAATAAACATATAATAGCTTGTAAACAGTTATATAGTTTTTTTTTTTAATAATTGAATTGCTTTCCAATCTAAGATTCGAACCCTTAATTTTTGAAATTTAAAATTACAAGATTTTTTATTTGAAATTGTATGAATTATTATTTTAAGTACTATTTTCATTTTAGTAAATCGAAATACAGTCCTATACTACTATTTGATATCATTTAATCTCATGATGATTGCCTTAAAAATCAGATTAAATATTTGAATAAAATAACAATTTATAGTAAATTAATACAAAGAATTCCAAAAAATTAATACAGGAAATATTTTATAATTATTTGCAGCAAAACATTAAATATAATTGGAATTGAAAAATTATTACTTAAAAAACATAGATCAAAGACCGTTTCTTAATATGTTGTGATAAAGGAAAAATTCAAATTAAACGCTAGAACTAAAATTCAACAGAGATTATAGAATTTGCTGATAAATTAATTGATGATAATAAATACTATTTATTATCATCAATTACCGAGCTCTGACGTCATGTCGTTTTTCCTTACGTCACGTAGTATGTCCTGACGTCACATGGTATGTCCTGACGTCACGTGGTATGTCCTGACATCATGTGAGAGCTGTGATGTCATGTATCGAATGGTGACGTCAGGTATCGAATGGTGACGTCAGGTAGCAAGCGCTGACGTCAATAGCCATTGCAAGTATGCCAAAGAAATAGTTTCTTTCAGATAGTTTATTTGACAACTGCTTATTAATAGGCAGGTACTGCGAAACCTCTGGGTCGTTCATAGCATCATCATATAAGTTAGTCACTGAGATTTCTGGATAGTTTGGAATCTCTGCAAACTTCACATCTTAAGTTTTCAATGCTTTCTTTTCTTCGCAGAGTATCGCTCTTAGAAATGAAATTTTAATACCTTTAATCGTTGGCAGGAACAAACCAACTACAGAATAAAGATTAGCTACCATGAGTTCATTACCTTGCTGCACTAGGTAGCGATGCAAATCCTCCTTGCTTCTAAATCTTTGAATTAATTCTTGTGCTTATACTCTTTTCATTGCATCATTCATTGACTCCATCTTGTTTACAGATCTAAGAAATGATATTCAAATTTAAGTTTATTGATTTCAATTATTTACCTCTGTAAAGCTTACTATTAAATATGGGCATCCTATAGGAGGTCAACCTATAAGAAGGATATGCAGAAAGTTTTGAGAACTGGTTTCAAACTTGAGAGATTGTTATCAATTTCTTCTGTAATAGTTCCATATTTTTAAATTTAAATTGGTACTTACTTAATTAGGAGCACCTCCTAAATTGATACGTGCTATAATCAACTTATTATTGATCGTAAAAATGGTTACTTTCTCACCCATATTTAGAGCTGGTTCCTCTCTTAGTGCTCATTTTTCTTCGCTAATACTCTAAAAACTTCCCTTGAGACTTGTAGGCTTGCAAAGCTCTCATAGAAGCTCTCAGTTATAGAGGCAGTTTTATAATTTCAAATTAAAAATTAAATATGAGCACTAACATTTTAAGAAAAACAACAGCACTTCCATCAAACTAAATGAGACTTACCTTTGTCAGCAATAAAAAGTGTGAGAGCTGTGAGATGAACTCTCATAAGGAACTACCAGAGCTATCACTTGATGTCTCTGTTATTAAAATAGAAATTAATATTTAAAAATTGGCAAACAAGTGTGTGGGAGACAGAGAGGAAGAGAAAGGCATTAATGAAATTCCTGTACAAACTGAAGAAGCTGAAGTCTATTTTTGTGAGCTATGTGAGAGAGATTTTGCTCACAAATCAAGCTGGTACAGACATAAGAAAGAGCATAGAGAAGCCAAACTCAATGTATACTTAAAGTATGATAAAATATATGGAAAGTATGACTGCTTTGATTGCCATAAGCAAAACTCTCATACAAGAGACTTGAAGAAGCATCTATTAAAAGCTCACAATAAAGTTATAGAAGTTGAGAATCATGAAATTGAGCTGAAGCTTCTCAACAAAAGAAAAGCGAGGGAATATTCTAATGTCGTAGTGCCTGAATAAGCAAGAGAGTTACAGTACGTTAGGAAAGCAATCAACCAACTGACCTCTGAAATAACAAAAATTATGATCAAGATTCAATACAAGAAAATACCGCCTCTTGCTTAAATTGACCTAGATACTTCTCTTTAAAGCTACCTAATTTTAGAAGACTCCTTTGATAAGAAAGTTATCAATGATCATCAATACGCATACAAGGAGTATCCCTTCAACTATCTCTTAAGTGATGATAAATATTAGATGGAGTTTACAAATGAGTGTCAAGTACTCACTCAATCAAAGTTTGAAGAGTGTAGTTACTTAATCAAGCTAGATGCTGTTCTCCTTGCCAAGGATCATGTTGCTTTCAAACTTCCACTCTATGAAATGACTCTTAGAGATTTCATAACAGATCAAAGGAATCATAATTAACTTGGATAAATAGCAACTCAGACCATACAAGGTATTAAAGAGCTTCACAAGTTAGGGTTTGTTCACAGAGATTTAAAGCCAGAAAATATTATGATAAACTTTTCTCAAGTAAGAGTAGCAATAATCGATTTCAACAGAGCCTAAAGAGTGGAAGTCTCAAGGCTTGGACTGTAATGGGAACTCAAGGCTATTATCCAGAAAGAGTAGACTGGAGAGATGGTGACTTTTAGTGGGATGTATGGGCTTTAGCAGCAATAATAATAATAGAGTGCGATATGCCTTGCAACGATTACTACTCTACAAGGTGCGAGAAGGATGCAAGGCAAAGAACGAAGTAGTTTATAGACAAAACAAGAGTATCTCAAGCAATAAAATAGATGGCAGAGTAGGTAATAATCAAGCCAAATCCGCGATCAGACATATCTATAGAGCAAATGGAATAATGGTTGAATAAAATAAACTACAGACCTCTTCCACATGATCAACAAGTGCATTTTGAATGAATAAATTAAATAAATTTACTATATATTTCACATTAAAACCTATTATAACCCCAACCCCTAACAAATTCCCTACAAATAAAAGCACTTATAAACCTCATCAAGTGGTTTTGGGGTTTTGAATGATGTATACTTAAAGGTGCACTATATAGTAAGGTGTAAAAACATTATGGATTCTATTGTTCTTCAAAACAAGAAAATCTTTGAACTCAAGAAGCATCTGGAACTTGCATATATTTGGTGAGAATTTTCCTTTCAGAACTATGGCCATAAAAAGCTATCACTTGATGATTTATATTGACAAAAACACAAATCTAATTATATAACTCCTCTTATAAATAAATATTATATGTTTCCACTAATTTGCTA
This sequence comes from Oxytricha trifallax, assembly GCA_000711775.1. Classification (NCBI taxonomy): domain Eukaryota; phylum Ciliophora; class Spirotrichea; order Sporadotrichida; family Oxytrichidae; genus Oxytricha; species Oxytricha trifallax. The sequence goes on along the minus strand of ARYC01000756.1, from coordinate 60,188 downwards.
GAAAAGATGAAGATTTCATTGGTCTTGCAGGATTACGAATCTCGATTCAGTCATGGGTTACCTCAAGATTCTATAATAGATCTTTGAAAGAACTCTCTCTCAATAAAAGGTATGATTGTGATTATAATAATTTCTAAAAATCTTTAATTCTACTCGGAAGAATTTATTCTACCAATAGAGAAAAGCAGCACAAGACAAACATATGCATAATTTAATATTATTAATATTGAGGATATATCTGAGATTGTATAATTGGGTGAATGATGGACTTATAGATGCATGCTCCAATTCAATTCTTATTAACAGAACATCAATCTCCCTTAAACTAGATATGCCTAATCTATACTTGCTCAAGTCTTGCACTAATTACAGTATTTTACACAACTTAATTTACTATAATAAATTTCATGTTATGCACTACTCTTTGATTTGGATGCCAAGAATGCTACTAATATTTACTTGACTAAGAGTAAATTTGATTATGCGTCTAAATACAATCGACAGCAATTAAAATCACATTTAGAAGTCTTAGTGCTTAAAGATAAACGCAATACATAGTTATGGAAGATAGTGAAATAGGTACTGACAGTTTACAGTCAATAATTTTCACCATTTATGACTATGGAGATGCTTAAGCATTCTTTTCACATCATTAAAGATCAGTTATAAAAACTATAAGAAACTTGGCCTACACTATTTCCTCAATAGATGATCTATAGACTTTTCAATAAGTACGGATATAGCAAGATGTTATGAGTTTTGGAGTTGGAGCAAAATTAGGAATACTAATAATATTAATAAAAATATAAAAGAATGGAACCCAATAAACCAAATAATAAGTGATTTATAAGCTTTTAAGTAAAAATTATCAAGTTAAGAGAATTTATTATAAATTTTTTTCGTAATTTAACTAATAATGTTTTTTTACTTTTATTTAATTATCTCTTACTTTATTATAACTATTTTATTAAACAGGTGTAGATTTAAAGTATAACTCTTATTAAATATGTATTAATCTAAGTTTACATTTTAAATGAATCGTGCTTTATACTTTGTTTCTAAAAGAAACAATATTTTATATCATAATAAAGTGCCTTATAAATTGTCAATTCATTTCATAATTCGCTTTGAATTATATAATAATAATTTATATTTAATTTATAATTAGATTAAAAGGTAAATCTTAAGTAAAATCTTAAAGTTAAAAATCACATCTAACTTAATATAAAAATTGGATATATTATTGTTAAAATTAATTTAGTTAAATTCAAAAATATACTAAAGAAATACTTATTTTTAATAATTACTTCCTTGATGTATTTTTATCAATAAATATAAAATTAAAAAAAATGACACTGCCAAATTTTCTTCATTAAAAACTTGCTATACAATACTTCTATAATTTGATTTATATTTTATGATGAAAATATAAATGTTGTATTTAATTTAACATATAACAAGCATAGAATTGATATGAAAGATTTCCTTTTTCAACTTAAAGCAATTTATATAAATATAAACCTTAAATTAAATGCAATTGTTTTTCATATATTGTAATTACAAATCTAATTCTCAGTAACATCAATGAATATTTTAAGATAAAATATTGTTATTTTCTTTCATTGTACTAATTCATCGATATCATTTATAAAAATAAAAAATAAACAAAAAACTGTTCCATACAATTAAAAAGATTTAAAAAAATATGTTAAAATAAAGCCTAACCATAAAAATTGAATAAGTTAAGATTTTTTCTCTCAAATTTAATATATATAATTTAGTATCATCATTATTTTATTTAGATATTTAGTACTATTGAAACTAAATTTACATTTCTAATTCTTTCTTATAAAACTACTATATAAACAATCACTTATATTTAAATTGTTAGTAAATTTTCACTATAAAATTGGTAACTTTAGGTTAAATTATGAATGAACAATTACACTAATAAGTAAGAATATAGAATTAAATTTCTAATGATTATTTACTCGAGTAACTACTCTAAAATCGACTCATTAAGTTAATCTTCATCATTATCTAAGTCTATTTGTCCAAACATACACCACCATAAACTATTTCTTTAGTAAATAGAATTCATGTACTAAAAATTATTATATCCTTTGGTCATGCCAGGCCAAGTTCATGACAATCTCAACTCATGTATAGATTTCCATGTCCTTTAGTTTAGTTTATTTAATTTTATATTTTTTGAGAAATACCATTTGAAATACGAGGGCATTTGTCAGATTGCATATTCTGAAATAGCTCTTATAAATAGAAGCTTAGTGAATGTTACAGTTGTCGTTTATGCTGAAGTTTTCGGTTTATTCCATTTTTATAACATATTCTTTTAACAAAAATAGATTTTTTTAAAAATAATTTTTTTCATTTTGATTTATAATTTTGGGGTTTTTTAACAAATTATTTCAAATTGTTAATTTAATTTTACTTTATAATTTTTTGAATAACTCAACAATTTATGTCCTTCAAAATCATGTTTTGTGTTAGTGAAATTTCCCAGAATTTTTAAAAAATTTCCTGAGTAAGAGACTCAAACTCATTATATCCTTTAGTTTTATATATTGTGTTACTGCCATTGGGGAATATTTGAAAAATTTTAGAGTATTTAAGAATATTAAAATTCCCAAATATTTCACTTCTTAAATATTACAAATCTCTTAAATTTGAAATATGTTTTCAAATAATTTTGCAATTATCAGATAAATTGATTTCATACTATTAACCTTAAGATTGTGGGATATTTCTCCTATAAATCTAGTACTTAATTATTTTGATATGGTCTCTGATGTCGATTATAAAATGTTCTACATTTTCAATTAGCTATCATTTTTTAATCAAAAATAATAATTTGGTTGAGAGTATAGCGAGAGACTTGTTAGATATATTGTATTTTTTTGTGAATAAACTTATTCCTTTTTCTATTAAATATTGTGTTTATATATCTGCTTCTTCAAATGTATCTTGTAGTTCTTTAATTAATTTGCTTATCTTCTTACTTAGAATTTCTATCATCTTTAATAATTAAGCCGAGACATCCACTTTATATAAATTCACTAAAGGATAAATCTATCTCTTTATACTTTCCATTTTTAATTGTTAATTTATTTGAATTATTTATATTTTAATGAGCCCATTCTTTTAGCTTCTTTTTAATTTCATGGATTTTTAAATGATAGATTATTCAACAATTTTTCAATGGTTTTAATTAACTGATATTGTTCCTATTATTTGGTAATTCCAGATTATCCACAAATGCTAAATATTTTAATTCTAAATTACTCCTATTAACTTTAATTAGTTTTTTATCGACCACTTACATTATTTTCAACTCAACTATACAGTTATATTTTATTTTCAATTATAACTCAACATATTAACTACATTTAATTCTCAAAATACTAATCAAAATTATTATGATAAATTCTAGGACATATAATCAACCAATAATCAAGATTTCCATGCATACAAAGACATTCATAGTATACTTTGTTACATTCCATTTAAATATTTAATTTGTTTTTACTTTTTATTCATTTAATCTCTATTAAATTTCATTTTACACTTCTTCCTTTATATGATTTAATAAATTATGTTCTTTGTCTATTGAAAGGATATTATTGCTATATATATATATATATGAGGTATCTAACATATTTATCATAAATAGTTTAATCATTTATTTTTGTAACTCAAATTCATTCGTACATTTTACTTTAATAACTTACTAATCATTTTATATCTACATAATAATATCTAATTATATCATATTTACATATTTCTAGAGTATTCAGTTATTATTTAAATGCTGGCTACCTCATTTTCTTTAATAAACACTCTAACTTTTTTATATTATTTTTCAATTTATGTTGTTTATATTTACTCCGGCAGTTTTGATTCAATAAATTAATTTACTATTAAAGCCAATTACTTTTAAATATTTTTTTGTCTTTTTTGGTATATTAATAAACAAATAATCTATCTATTTTATTAAATCAATCTCAGATATATATAAAACCCCATGATTCATGGAAATAAGTCGTTAAGAATAAACAGATCAAGTTTAATTGCTAAAATAGAAATAATTAGAATAAAATATTGATTAAAGATTATTAACTGATCAGAAATTAAAAATGATTCCAGCAATATAAAAAACATTAGTAGGATCATTAAACTTTAACAAGAAAACAATCTCTACCAATTAAAATTAATTTTTTGGGTATCTCTAAAAATTTTAACCAATAAGATAACAAAGTCTCCTCAACCAACCACTGGTAAGTATATTTATCTGTACTTTATTCATTTCCTTCTCTATTTACCCTTATTTTCAGTCTTAAATGAATCAAGGGGTTTTATATATATATATATATAATATATATATATATATATAATATATATATATATATATATATATATATATATATATTTAGTTATTTACTACTTTTAATCTGTTTAGGAAAAAACCATTATTAATTCCCATTTTAAGATAATAATTTAATTTTAATTCTTTCAATTTTAAGATTTTGCTATAGAGTCAATATCAATTAGTAACATGTGGTGTTTATTGTATTCACTAATTCTTAATTTAATACATTTCAATAAATATCACATTATTTTAGATTAAATTGAATTTAAAGAAACACAATATTAATAAATGAAGATAATAAATGTACAGCAGTCGATGTATATATAACTTCCCATAAAACATATGCTCAATATCAAATGCCTTCTTCTAACCACTTTTATTATTGAAATTTTATTTATTTTCATTTTACTTAAAGGCTCAAGATTATGTCCATTAGCATAAATATCAAGAATAGCTAATCTTTTGCATATAACAAATGTCAAATGATAAAACTTTCAAATAATTAAAAACATGTAATGAATTAAAAACATTGCAATAAGTATGAACTAAATAATGATCTAGTTTTTTTTAATTATTAAAAATGCATTATAACTTGTTATTTGTTATAATCATTGACAGCTTCTATTATAAAATAATTAAAATAGTATCGTTGTAATTAATAATTATTTATTTATTCATTGTAATTGATTGTCGTTATATGAATCATTTAATTTTTGTCTTCTATATTTTCCCATTATATTTAAACATTCACAACTTTCTTATTAAAGAGCATGTTGTGCTAATTTTTTCTATGGATAATTGTATTTATCTTTCTTTAATTTCTAAGAATTTCTCTTAACAATAAGCAATGAAATTCATATGATTGAGAATCCTCCAAGACTAGTGTGAAGCTTAACACAATAATGCATATTTATTATTCTAAAAGTAGCAGAATATAGAATTTAAAGTGAAATACATACATTAACTGAAACATTCACATTTATATAAATAAGTTTATAAATACTCTTACAAGCTTCCTTATGATTTTCAATCTCACTACTTTCTCTATTGTTAATATAGTAATGAAGTAATTGATTAGTATATCTTAGATTTTAACACATATTTTCTCCTGGTTTACAAAATGTTATTGCTTTTTTAAATTCAAATAATATCTAATCTTCTAAAGCTTAATAATTGAAAATTATTGTTTTATTGCAATAATATTTGAGATATACATTTTCAAGTATTGTTCAAATATAAATTTTAAAATTCATATTCACTTCAGTTTTCTTGGCAGTTCAATCATGTAATATTCTTAATAATATTTGATATTTATATTTTCCAAATTAAAAAATTGAAATCATTATTAGTTCTAATTTTATTTCCTTTAAAAATACCTCTGCTTTGTATTTTTGATTGATTCTATATTTTTATTGAATTTCGGTCTTTAACTTTATTCTATAAAATTGAAGTCACCACTCTGTTATTGATGTTCATCATATATCTTGGAATTTCATATACACCTAAAACTTACTTAACTCACTTTCTGTTTAATATTGATAAAATACCTAAATGTAGGTAAAATGGTATAAACCCAAATATCATAAAATTTCTAATTTATTTTAACTGCCTCGATATTATTATTTATTAATTTATGATTTAATTAATAAGTTTGATCAAAATCAATCCCTTCTTCATGTGACAATGCATTAAAGAGAAGAATTGAAATATGATTAATGCAACTAATACGACTTTGAGATTGCTCAGTAGTGAAAGTGAAGTAACTTAATGAGTAATCGAGGTGATGATACAATTATAATCATAGGTAAAGTCAACGGTTCAAATCCAACTCTACATCTTAAAAGAATTTGACTAAATAATGCGAAAAATGATGAGCTACACTTCTAACTAATTATGCCTATAAAAGCCCAGACAACACTAAAATGGTCAACAACTCAGAATAAAACTTGAATCTTCTGCAATCAATCTTCAAGAGTCTTATAGATGAAAGATGGAATCATCACATTGAAGACGATATCCATTAATCTATAGTTATTTGCCATAACTTTCCTCAAATCATCAAATTTATTCTTTAGGATCGAATGGAAGTTAAAGCCCATCATAAAGTCATAAATCTGGAGAAATTCTTTCTGAAGAAAGGTGTGTTATCATAAATGTTAAAGGGCATTACATAAATTGTGGCACCTGACAATGGAGTATTTTTACCAACAACGGTTAAAATATTTAGCTAGTAAACTTCCACCTAGGCTGACTTAGTAACCGTAGATTTTTCTTGCATTCTTGCCCATATCATCACAAGAATATTGATCATAGATGTATTAGAGAGATTCCTGTATGTCTTCCCAAGTATTTAGACAATATAGCTAAGGTGATTTCATGGGGACTCCTTCAGCTCCCTTGAAATTTACGACTACACATTTATGCCCTTGTCCACTTTCATTAGGATATTTTATAAGGTTAATGGCTTCTTTAATCTTTGATCTCATGTAGAGGTCATCATTCAAGCCTGCTAAGCAAGAGAACTTACAAATGATAGGTCAAGTTGCCTGATTTAGGGATACCTCCTTCGTTATCAACAAAGCAGTATAGTGCAATAGTACAGCCATCACTCAATGTATATAGCTCTCGGCTAAGGTGACAAAGACTCACCCCCCATAAGGTATACTTTTAAATAAGTACTCTGATAGAACTCGACCTCCAGAGCAAACTTTTCTTAAGAACTGATTGTGGCCGGCTTTTAGTTTTCGAGATAACACACTGGCTAAGTCCAAAAATCATATATAAAATCATAAAATTTTGCTATGAAAAAATTTTGAAATTTTTTCTTAAGAACATCTAAATTAGTATAATCTGATAATTTTCAGATTTTACGGAATTACTTTGAGTATAAAATGTTTTCTCAAATATTTTAATCTAGATCTTACCTATAAAGATCTTCATTTATCATCATATTGTATATTAATAGGCTAATTTAAAATAATATGATGATAAATGAAGATCATTATAGGTAAGATCTAGATTAAAATATTTGAGAAAACATTTTATACTCAAAGTAATTCCGTAAAATCTGAAAATTATCAGATTATACTAATTTAGATGTTCTTAAGAAAAAATTTCAAAATTTTTTCATAGCCAAATTTTATGATTTTATATATGATTTTTGGACTTAGCCAGTGTGTTATCTCGAAAACTAAAAGCCGGCCACAATCAGTTCTTAAGAAAAGTTTGCTCTGGAGGTCGAGTTCTATCAGAGTACTTATTTAAAAGTATACCTTATGGGGGGTGAGTCTTTGTCACCTTAGCCTAGCTCTCTTTCAAAATTAACATTTGAAATAAGTTTGACAAATATTTCAGTCCACATATAGATAAAAGATTGCATGTTTCAGGAGAGTGCCAAGAGATAGGGAGTGTAGGATAAATTTCTAATGTTATTTTTTATTTAAAAATCTCTCATCAAAGCAGATTTATGATGGAAATGAAATTCTATTTTTCTCTGATAATGTGTGGTTATTCTGAAAGGTATCAATGTTGCTATTATAAACTTCGTATATGAGTTGTCATTGAAAGTTTTCTCATCAAAAAGTTCTTTAAAGGAACACATCATGTTTTATAGGTGTTTACATATCACTTCTTTCTATAGTATGACATGCTCAGACCAGTCGCTCTTCACGGACTTAAGTCTTCTTAATGAATATGTGCCTAATGAATTTCAAGAATGACTCTACAATCACCAAGGAAAAATTTGGAAAGGAAAATAAGAAATCACTCAGAATTATTGGCACGTTGCCATTAGACCCTAGCATGGATATTAAAGCTGAGAATTTTAATATGACTTAGATATGGATGTATGAAACAATCAAAAGTATTAAAAAGCAATAAGGCGTAAATCATGATCAGTAAACTGATAGATAAAGATAATTTATATAATTAAAGATTATCTATTCTTAAACACGCTCAGTTGTCCTTTGACCACATCTGTACATCATGAATATCTGGCCAATTCTAGTCCTCATAGTCTTCTTGGCCACTTCATCCCAGTTAGTGCTCAACACAGTGCTACCACTAATCTCATAACTCTTGATCATAACTTTCTGGTTTTCTCATCAGATCTGTCTTAGATTTGCTTGAAGAGCGCGTTTAGAGCCTCTTCTCCCTCTTACTTTTCCTTGAATTTCAATTTTCATCCAAGCAACATTCTCAGTTTCATTCTTTAGTTTCAACTTAATCTTCTTGCCAGTAGTAATCTTTGTGCTTTAATATGGTATAATTTGGTTAGACAACTGAAAATTATTGAAAGCAACTTAATGAGCATTGATGAAAATCCTATTTCAATTCTTCTCTTTAATGCATTTCACATGAAAAAGGGATTGATTTTTATCAAACTTATTAATTAAATCATAAATTAATAAATAACAAATCGAGACAATTAAAATAAATTAGAAATTTTATGATATTTGGGTTTATACCAATTTACCTATAAAGGTATTTTATCAATATTAAATGATAGTATGAATCTTAAATATTCTTCATTTGCATATTATAATTTATCTTTAAAATTAATTAACAACCCACGCCGGATAAATGCACTGATAATATCACTACAAAAAGATAATGATTACATTCACATTAGCTGTGGGGTCGGTAAGAATATTCTACAATTCATCCATTAAGGGAATCTCTTCATTTACTGTCCTATTGGGATATCTGGTATGAAGTCTTGGTTAGGGAGGAAGGCAATATAGTAGCAATTTGGTTTTTTATGTGTTTTATGACTTCATGACTAACACTCAACTCATTTCAGATATGACTTCGTTAGTAATAATATTAATGATTTTATTTTAGTATTAAACAGTAAAATGTTGAATTTAATTTGAGATTACTCATTATACACACATATCTTTAAATTATAAATCATGTTTTGGTGAAACTGCTAATGTCATATTCTATTTCAGATTCATGCTCATTCCTTTAATTATAATTAATAATCGTAGTCTTTCTCAAGATTGCACAAAATAATTTTCATTTTAGTCTATTCTTTCAACAAGTACAGAAATAATTCACCTATGTGTTTAAATGGACATAAACATTAAATTCCCTATTGGTAAAATTAAAATATGTTCCATTTTTCTAATATATGATGGGCTAGAGTAACAAACACTCACACTCAATAAGGTATACTTTTAGAATTGTATTATTAGAACTCGACATCGAGATAATGGTTTTCTTACTAATAAGTCGTATACGGATAATTTTTTTAAAAGATAACCCACTTCCTAAGAAAAAAGATTATGTGAAAAATCATAATTTTTAGAATTAACACAAAGAGTTATTGCATTCACTTCAAGCATCAATGCATATAAACATAATTATCAACGAATTGGCTTTCCAATTTAAAATCTTTTCTAAATTATTATCTGATATTGAAGATTCGACTCAAGTTTACAAAAGATAAATGCTCTTTAAAAAAATCTCTATATCCATCAAGGTCAACTCCTTTACATTAAAAATTATTTTATCAAGATTTACTTACATTCACAATAAGAAAGAAAAAATAGTTAAATTTTTGGTTTTTACATTTAGAATCTTTTCTAAATTATTATCAGATATCGAAGATTCGACTAAAAATTACAAAAGATAAAATCCTTTTATCAAGCTTATCAATTTTATCGAGAGAGCAATTCTCAACACTAAATCTTTAAACATTCTTAACTCTTATTTCATACAACAATTCTTATATTGAACTTAAATATCTTTAATTTTACCTAAAGCACTTAAAATCATACTCAAAAATCCCTTAGTGAGGTTTTTAGTGCTTTGATTTTTAGGTTATAGTTGAGATCTTACTGGGGTTATTAGAGAAATTAGTTCAGATTGCAAAATGAGAAATAGAAATTAGCGAAATTTTGGGTATATTTATGATGAGAAATATTTATATTTACTGCTTAACCCTTGGTATGGTACAATCATTCATATAGACTAAGTCAAACCAGTGTTGAATTATACAGTCATAGCATTACTCATACACAAGATTGCCTCAACTGTTAGTTATCACAGCATGTTAGCTGTTTAAAATTTATTTTCTGGTACTTGAAAACATCCAGTAAGAAAATAAAAGTTCCCTTAGACTCATTTTAACTACCTCTGTGACTCTAAGACTTCAAAGTATTGGACTCACTTTCCTCTTGACTAAAGAGCTGTCATGTTTCAATTTAAGTTTCCTGACATACGTATCTCTTCTTAGACTATAGCTAATATTTGTAGAAGAAATGGCATAACTTTCAAGACTGTCAATAGAGTGAAGACAGTAATTGATTTTACTGTGGCATTTTATAGTATTAATTTAAACTTTACATATGATTAAATGCAGAGAGCTATTACTAATAACATCAAGTTCATACACGCTGACGAAGCAGTGTTCACATTCAACACCTTTATTAATTAGTACTAGTATAAAAGTACGATAGTATAGAAGTATATGACTAAATATTAAAGGTTGTAACTCACGCAATTTTAGCTGGTATTAGTGAAGATTAAGGTCTAGAAGCTTATGTCATTCATCCTCACTCTATTAAGAGAGAGCAGTATATTGAGTTTTTGCATAAACTCATAGAGAAGTATAGAAACTAAGAAATCATCTTGTTTGTTGATAACTTATCAGTTAATAAGACTAAGGAGTATTAAGAGTTAAACATAACTCCTGTATACAACGTTCCTTATAGCCCATAATTTAATGGAATTGAATTTTACTGGAGTTAAATCAAGACTTACTACAAGAAGCTACTGCTGTATCATCTAATGCATGATTTACCAATCGATTCAGTAGACTTAATACAAAGTAGTTGCAAGAGAGTGAATAAAGATAAGACTACGATATGTGCAAGGAAAGGAAGAATGAATGTTTATTAATAAATTTTAGACTTAAATGAATAAAATAGTTTATATATTAAATGGACCCTGAAAAGGATAAGGCTTCTCTTTCTTTTTTTCTTCTTAAGGCTTGACAGGCCGTAAGTTTCTTCTCTTATTGCCATCTCATGCATCTATGTTCATATCTTCTGGCTTTTAAACATCTTTTTAAAGTCTCTTGCTAACTTAATGAACTGTCTGCTGTTTTCTATCTCTATGAACCTTAGCATGCTCTTTCATAAGATATATACCAGTACCAGATTTTTCTACAAAGATATATGTCAAAGCTTACTTGAAAGATAAGGATGCTTCTTAAGTTCCTCTAGCCAAGCTGTGCTTATTAGAATGCCTTGCTTCTTCTAGTCTTCAGGAGAGATAGAATATCGTTTCTTATGTGCTTCTTCAATTATTTCTCTGAGATACTCCTCTTTTATTGTACCAAGAATACCAAAAAAAGAAGTTTCTTTCAGGTAACTTATTAGAGAGTTGTTTCTTGGTAGGAAGGTAAACTACCACTTTCTCATCTTATATGGCATCCTCATAAAGATTAATGACTGAAATCTCAAGGTAGTTGGGAATTTCTATTTGTTTAATCTCTTTATTTTTAAAAGCTTTCTTCTTCTCACAAAGTATTACTTTCAAGAATGAAATTTTGGTACCTTCCATCGTTGGAAGGAATAAACCAACTGTATAATTTGTTAATAGTCATCAAGTTATCTTACCATGTAAAGTTAGGTATCGATAGAGATCTTCCTTACTTCTGAATCTTGATATCATTTCTTGAGCCTCGACTCTTTTCATTTGATCATTGAGTGATTCCATCTTTGTTCCTCTTCCTATTAATGAATTTCAAATTATAATTTATAGACTTCTGGATCCTATTGTTAAAAAACTTACTATTAAATATGGGCATCTTATAGGAGGTCAACCCTGTAAAGATACGTGGAGGAAGTTCGCAGAAGCTGTAACAAACTGCAGAGATGGAGCTCCATTTTTATCAATTTAGTTCCATTAAATTAGTACTAAATTTGATTTAATTTAATTAGTAATGGTACTAAATCCGTTTAATTTTAATTGGTACAAATTTAATAGTACCAAAACTTAATTAGCACATAGTTATAAACTAACGAGGTTTTAACAGAAAAGTTCCAAAATAATTTAAAACCTAATTGTACCAACCAGTACCAACCTGAGTTTTATCTAAGTTGGTACCAAAATTAAAAATATTAAGCATGATATTAGAAAAATGTATAGTTATATACTAAGCATAAATATGATCTCTAACACTTCAAAATCAACCAATTATTGCTGCAGTGCCAGCTCCTATGCGCAGTAACTATATTTAGAGAGGTTACTAAAGCTTTATAATAGAAATTTGAATTTAAACATGGCGGCTAATTTAAATCGTAAAGAAATCTCTCTTGGAGCAGGATAATCATAGCTAAACTTTGGCTAAACTAAAAGCCTGAAATTATTTATGTTGAGAGGGAGGTAGAGCTAAGAGCTCTTGAGTTTTAAGCAGAGGTTTTTATCATAGAAATTTTAAACCAGAAGGAGAGCACAGAGATAGGAGTTTAAACTTAAATTGATTATTTTGAGGAAGAAAAAGAACAGATACCAGTTGAAAAAATAAAAAAATTTTAATGTTAAGAGTGCTAGAATTTTTTCTCAACTGAATAAAGCTTGAAGAGGCATATAAAAGAGATACATTCTGGAAAGCCTAAGGTGTATTTCAAGCACGATAAGGTAGATGGAAGGTATTAGTGCACGACATGTATGAAGTCTAATACTCACTCAGCTAAAGTTAAAAGGCATATGCAAAAGCATCACCTTAGTGAGTTCTTGATTTAACATGCAGAGACTCAAAAACTAGTACCATCAAAGAGAAATTCAAATACTCTTGAATCTCAAAAAGAATAGCAGGAAAAGCTAAAGAAGCAGAAACGATTTGAAACAATGAATCAACTTGCAAGAAGTAACTTTCTAGCATGTTTCAAAGAGAGAGCTATGTATATTCTTGCATATAATGCAGTTGATCTTAGCAATTGCATTGAAAATTATTTGAATATTAGCGTGTCTAACAAAGTAAAGCTCATAGTGGCTGATGAGTATACATAAGGTTTACCCTTTCAGCTATATATTTAAGAATGATCAGTACCAAAATGAATTCGCTTACGAATATATAGTTCTAAGAGAGGAATAGAGAAGAGACGCAAGAATTTACTAAAGTTAGATGGTGTTATTTTAGGCTTTGGTTTCATCCCACTTAGACTAAAGAAATTTGAAAAGACTCTTAGAGACTATCTATATCACAACAGATACCAAAATGATTTGAATGATATTCTATCAGATATGATATAGGGTGTCATAGAGTTGCATGAACTTGGATATTTTCATAGAGATTTGAAGCCTGAAAATGTTATGTTGAACCTATGAAATTTAGAAGTTGTTGTTATCGATTTCAATAGAGAATTACGGTAAGAAAATATTACCTTAACTAAGGTTCTTGGTATACCTGGATATTTTTCAATCAGAGAGAAGTGGACCAATGGTTCAGTATAGTGGGATGTATGGGCAGTTGCTGCTATTATATCAGAGAGCGATATGGAAAGTCTTACTTTGGCACAAAGTATGAAATATAATGAATTAGCTTAGCTTAGAAACATGTAAAGTAGTAAGATGTAATCGAAGAAATTAGAAATTTAGTCAAGATGATAATAATAAGAGCTCCTCACAATTCTAGATAATCATAAAATGACATGGTTGATCCACTTGAGACAACCAGATTCAAGAGATACAACAAAGACAATAAGCTAAAACTTGTTTGAATTAGGTCAACTAATAATAATTAATTTAGATTAAATTCCTATAAAAACAGCTTTTTCACTACTAAACCCAATAATACCCTAACTATACACTACATATCATAGCACTAATAAACAACAATAAGAGGTTTTATGGTTTTAAATCTGAGACAAACATTATCCAATATAAAATTTTCGACTCAAGTTAAAAAAAAGATAAAATCCTTTTATCAAGCTAATCCATTATATCGAGAAAACAATTCAAAAACTCTAAATATTTAGACATTATTAACTCTCATTTCATGCATCAATTCATATATTGAACATAAATAACTTTTATTAGACCTAACGAACTTACAATCTGAGATAACCATATTCCAATATCAAAGTTTCGAGTAAAATTAAAAAAATTAAATTTTTTATTCTAGCTTATCCATTTAATCGAGAGAGCAATTCTTAACATCTATTTAATAAAACAATTCTAATATTTTTAAAATACATTAGAATTGGAAATTTGAGAAATTTAAAATGTAGTATTAATTATTAATTATCTTTACTGGCACTAATTAGGAGTATTACTAATTTAAATTTGATTTATTTAATTAATTATATATATATTAAAATTATGAAAGTGTGCTAGTGTGCAAAAATATAATTTTTAAACATGGGGTGTTGTGATTCAAAATCCCAAAATCCCTTAGTGAGGTTTATAAGTGCATTTATTTGTAGGGTATAGTTGGGGTCTTATAAGGGTTAGTAGAGAAATTATGTCAAATTGCAAAATGAGAAATTGAAATTAGCGAAATTTAGGGTCTATTTATGATGAGTAATATTTAGATTTACTGCTTAAGCTTAGGTATGGTACAAGTATTAATATAGACTTAGTCAAACCTGTAATGAATTATGCAGCTATAGCAAAGCTCCTGCGCAAGAGTGCCTCAACAGTTAGGTATCATTGCTTGTTGGCTGTTTAGCATTATAATTCAGGCACTTGAAAGCATCCTGCAAGAAAATAAAAGTTCTCACAGCACCATATTGACTACCTATGCGACTCGAAGACTTTAAAGTATTGGGCACACTTTCCACTAGACTAACGAGCTGTGATGTTTCATCTCAGGTTTCCTCACATGAGTATCTCTCCTTAAACTATAGCTAATATTTATAGACGAAATGGTATTACTTTCAAGACTGTCAACAGAGTGAAGAGAGTGATTGATTTTACAGTGCCATTTTATAGTCATAATTTATACTTTATATATGATTAAATGCAGAGAGCTATAGATAATAACATCAAGTTCCTACATTCAGATGAAGCTGTGTTTATGTTCAACACTTTTATTAATAAGTCATGGTACAAGAAGTATGATAACATAGAAGTTTATGACTAAAAAGTAAAGGTAGTCACCCATGCAATTTTAGCTACTATAAGTGAAGATTCAGGCTTAGAGAGTTATTTTATTCACCCTCACTCTATTAAGCGAGAGTAGTATATAGAGTTCCTACATAAGCTCAGAGAGAAGAATAGCAATCAAGAGATCATCCTGTTTGTTGATAACCTTTCAGTTCATAAGACTAAGGAGTCTAAGAAAGCCTATGAAGAACTAAACATAACTCCTGTTTATACGTTCCTTATAGCCCATAATTTAATGGAATTGAATTCTACTGGAGTTAAATCAAAACTCATTTTAAGAAGCTGCTGCTGTATCGTCTTATGCATGACTTGCCCATCGATACAGTAGACTTAATTCAAAGCAGCTGTAAGAGAGTGAGCGTAGATAAGACAACAATTTGTGCGAGAGAGGGAAGAATGAATGTTTATAAATAAGTTTTAGATTTAAACGAATGAATATATTCACATATTAAATTGACCCATAAATGGGTTTGGGTTCTCTTTTTTCTCTTCTTCTTATGGCTTGCTTGGGCCCATATTTCTTCTCTTAGTTCAAGCTCCTGAATCTATGTTCATTTCATCTGGCTTTTAAGCATCTTTATAAAGTCTCTTGCTCACTTAATGAATAGTCTATGACTTCCTCTCTCTGTGAACCTTAGCATGCTCTTTCATTAGGAATATACCAGTTCCAGGTTTCCCTACAAAGTTATATGTCAAAGCTTACTAGAGAGGAATGGATGCTTCTTAAGCTCTGCGAGCCAGGTCTCGCTTATTAGTATGCCTTGCTTCTTTTGATCTTCAGGAGAAATAGAGTAACGTTTCTTGTGAGCTTCTTCAATGATCTCTCTGAGATAACTCTCTCTTAAAGTGCCAAGAACACCAAAGAAGAAGCTCCTTTCTGGAAGTTTGTTAGAGAGTTGTTTCTTGGTAGGAAGATAAACTACCAACTCTTCATCTTTCATCGCATCGTCATAGAGATTAGTGACTGAAATCTCTGAGTAGTTTGGTATTTCTATCAACTTAATTTCATTGTTTTTTAAGGCTTTCTTCTCATCACAGAGTATCGCATTTAAGAATGAGATTTTGGTACCTTCCATCGTTGGAAGTAATAAACTCACTATAGTATATGATTAAGTACATGTCACTTGCTTACCATGCTGAGTGAGGTATCGATAGAGATCTTAATTGCTTCTAAATCTTGAGATCATTTCTTAAGCTTCAACCCTCTTCATTGCAGTACTTATAGATTCCATCCTTGTTCCTTCTCTTGTTATTGAATTTCAAATTTATAATATATAGAGTTCTGGATCCTATTGTTAAAAATCTTACTATTAAATATGGGCATCTTATAGGAGGTCAACCCTGCAAAGATACGTGGAGAAAGTTTGGAGAAGCTGTAACAAACTGCAGAGATGGAGCTCCATTTTTATCAATTTAGTTTCATTAAATTAGTACTAAATTTGTTAAAATTTAATTATTACTTGTACTAATTCCTTTTAATTTTAATTGTTACAAATTTAATAGTACCAAAACTTAATTAGCACATAGTTTTAAACTAATGAGGTTTTAATGGAAAAGTTCTAAAATGATTAAAACCTAATTGGTACCAGTACCAACCTGAATTTTATCTAAGTTGGTACCAAAATTAAAAATATTAAGCATGAAATTAGAAAAATTATAGTTATAAACTAAGTATAAATATGATCTCTAACACTTCAAAATTAATCATTATTACTGCAGTGCCAACTCCTATACACAGCAACTATATTTAGAGAGGTTATTAAAGCTTTATAATAAAAATTTAAATTTGAATTTAAACATGGGGGCTAACTTAAATCGTAAAGCTACCTCTCTTGGCAATGGTTAATCATAGCTTAACTTTGGCACCACCAAAAAGCAAGAAGTCATTTATGTTGAGAGGGAGGTAGAGCTAAGAGCTCTTGAGTTTGAAGCAGAGGTCTTCAAAATTGAAGTATAAAATTAGAAGGGGAGAGCACAGATAGCACTTCAAACATAAATTCAATATGTTGAGGAGCTAAAAGAACAGCAATCAATAGAAAAATTAAAAAACTTTGAATGAAATGATTGTTAAAACTTCTTCTCAGCTGAGTAGAGCTTGAAGAGGCATTTTAAAGAAATACATTCTGGTAAACTGAAAATTTATTTCAAGAATGATAAGGTGGATGGCAAGTATTAGTGCACGACTTGCATGAAGTCTTACACTCACTCAGATAAAGTTAAAAGACATATGCAGAAGCATCATTTAAGCGAGTTTTTAATGTAAGATTAAGAGACTTAAAAACTTATACCTGCTAAGAGAAAGTATAATACTTTTGAATCTTAAAGAGAGTTTTAGGATAAGCTCAGGAGGCAGAAAAGATATGAGTCAATGAATCAACCTGCATGCAATACATTTTTATCATGCTTCTAAGAGAGAGCTATGCATATTCCTGCATTAAATGCTGTTGATCTTAGCAGTTGTATAGAAAACTACTTGAATATAAACGTGCCTAGCAAGGCAAAACTTATATAGTAGTCGATGAGTTTGCATACAAGGTATATCCTTTCAGCTATCTCATTAAGAATGAACAGTATCAGAATGATTTTGCTAACGAGTATATCGTTCTTAGAGAAGCTTAAAAAAGAGATTACAAGAACTTGCTTAAGTTAGACGGTGTTATTTTAAGCTTTGGGTTCATCGCACTAAGGCTAAAGAAATATGAAATGACTCTTAGAGACTTTCGCTATCAAAACAGATATCCGGATGACTTGAATGATATACTTTCAGATATGATTAAGGGCGTCTAGGAGTTGCATGAACTTGGATATGTTCATAGAGATTTAAAGCCTGAAAATGTGATGCTTAACCTCTGTCATTTAGAAGTTGTAGTTATCGATTTCAATAGAGCCTTAAGATAAGATATTGTAACATTAGCAAAGGTTCTTGGGACACCAGGCTACTTCCTAATCAGAGAGAAGTGGACGAATGGTATAGTTTAGTGGGATTTATGGGCAGTTGCTGCTATTATATTAGAAAGTGACATGGAATGCATGCCTTACTTTGGTACTAAGCATGAAAAACAATCAATTAGCTTAGCTTAGAAGAATATAAAGTAAGAAGATGTCTGCGAAGAAATAAAAAGTATAGTAGAGATGATAATCGTGAGAGCTCCCTCCTATCCTAGATAATCCTTAGATGACATACTTGAGCCACTAAGAGAGAGCAAGATTCAAGAGATACAACAAAGACAAGCAGATTAAATTTGTTTGATTTAAGTATACTAATACTCATTAAATATTCATTAAATTCACATAAAACCTGCGCTTTCTCTACTAACCCCAATAAGACCCTACAAATCAGAGCACTTATAAACCTCACTAAGGGATTTTGGGGTTTTGATTGGACCACCTTGCCATGTTTATTTTTGATTCCAAGTATTTATTTCGAATAAGACACGCAGTGAACAATATTTCTAGTAAAAGAAATGATGAATCAGACGATGTTTGACCTTCGTTGCCTGAATTCTAAATCTGTCTCTTTTTTAAGATATTTTTATGAGTTTATGATAAATCATCCAGATGTTGAAAGCTTTAGATCATTTAATCCTTAGCTCATCTTTAAGACCTGACTCAATAGTCTTTTAAGATTTATTTTATTAAGATATTATATTTTTCTCAAAATCGAATTATCCCTTTTTCATATTAATCTATGATTTATTTATTTATAATATAATAATTAAGTAAAGTAAGCCTTTTTATTACAATTGTATTTTTTCATTTAGTAATGATATTTATTGTCTCTTTTAATTTTTCAATGAAGATGTCAAAATATCTCATTTTTACTTGGTCATATTTTTCATTCTGATTTTTAGTATTCAATGAGATTTCCAATACATCATTATTTCTTTTGTTACCTTTTTAACTCCATTTATTTTTCATTTATTGTCGGAGGAATAATACGAGATGATTTGAAGTTCATGTATTCTTGAAAATATTATGGAAGTGTCTATACAAAACCTTCAATATCTCTGCTTAATAGACATCATTATTTCAGTCATTATTATTAATAAAAGCATATATATTAATTCTTAGACTTATAGAGTGGTTATTTCATGTGATTATTTTTATAATTTTTATTTATTTAAAATCAAATACATTTTGCATTTAATTTATTTCGATAGTAGGATAAGTTTTTTTTTTTATAATAATAACTTATCAAGTTGATTTGTTTATTAATTATTAAAAATCGATAAAAACCTTTATTTATTTTAATTTAAATCCATATAATAGCAAATTTATTAAATAATTATAAGAATATGCTATCATCTAAAGCTTTATTGGAATTAATTAACATTATATTAAGTTCCTGCATTCATAATTAATTATAAATTTATGAAATACTTAAGATATTATTTTATTAAATTTTTACGATCTTTCTTAATTATATGGATAATATTTGCAAAAGATTTTACCATTTCAATCATATTTATATACTAATTAATGCTTCGATATACCAGCTCTTTGAAATCTAACTATTGATAAAATACAAAATATTAGGAAATAATAAATTCAAAATACAGAATAACCGAAACTAAAATGATAATTATAGATTTAATTTCAATAACGCGCATAAAAGTGCGATAAATTATGAGCATTTGTGCAAATATATTTTATGAATTACTAACTGTCATGATTTTATGAAGATAGCTTTTTTATTTATTTTTAAATTCTCAAAAACTTTCTACTTTAGCGAACAAGTTTTTATGTGTTATTTAAGTTGTATTTTGAACTTTTTGAGTATATTTACAGCTACTAAAATTTTTAGTATCACTGTCATCTCACAGATATTATCATGAAAGTTTTGCATTTTTGTTTTAATACTCAAGAATTCATGTTATTCAAAATTTCTGAGAGAGTAATTTCCAATGCACAAAACTTAAAATAAAGTAAGTATAAATGACAATAACTGTTAGAATTTATGTAAAAATCAAAATAAAACTTACCTTTACCTATTTTACTGTGTGCTCTCCACTCTAATCCATTTTACATTTTAAAATATATATTTAATTTCAGGTACTTTTAGATTAATATAAAAATTTAATTTCAAAAATTCATGCATAATATTAAAATTTTTTTAACTTGTGTTTTTACTCTAATTTCGAACATTTCCTATTCTATCAAATGATAATATTATTTTACAATGTATTAAAACTATAACACCACATCTTTATATTGCCTTATAGTGAATGAGTAAATTATATAAAATCACAATTGTGTAAAAATAAATTGTGATTGTAGCAAATGAATCATAATCTAAATTAATCATGAAAATAACATATAGTTACATTGTTACTCAGTTAAAAGAGATCATAGAATTCTGAGATTTGTGATGAAACTCTTGTTCTAGAAGCCATTCAATATTGTCTTAATAACTTAAAAAGAACAAGAATGAATTATATTCAATACTTATTTCTTCAAAAAGCTCATCATTTTTCTTGTGAGATTCAAGTATTTATGCTTTTATTACTTTTAATATTGATAATTTATGATTAATGAGTAAGTTCAAAATTAAAATTTAATATATTCTCTCTTTATTACTTAAAATAAACCATCAATCATAGTCGTGACGTAGACGTATCTTAAGTGAGTTAACGTGGCAATCAATGACTTGGCAAGTCGTCAACTAAATATAATCCAAAAAACCACCTCGTCCCCATTCCACTTCACCCTGATACATTCATACGAGATAAGAGCCTGGCTTTTAACTAGGAAAATCTCCCTCAGAACTCGCAGAGATCTGCTTTCTGTAAACAATTAAAGGGAGGATTTGTGAAAACTCTTACCAGGTTCCACCTCTTCTGAGAAAGTAGTCTCTGTCTTTTCGCTTTTATAGCTTTATTAAACCAACTTGGTTTTTGGGGTAAATCATTATCGTTGGCTTCTATGGCTTTCATCGTCTCACTTTTGAAGGCTGAGCACCACCTTATTCCTGCTTTCTATTACCTAGGAAGGTGAAATCACTCCAGGTAGCTCATCTATACAGGGAAATCTTTTAGTCTAAAACCCACAAGAGAAGTTTAAAAACTGACATATTAAACCCTAATGACTGGCCCCTAATGCGGTGAGCTTATCAACCTTCTGCCTACCCTCAGTAGGTTTTAGTGTTGTAGAAAGCTTAATTAGAAAGTCTTGAGTGAGATTGGTATCTCACCCAGCATTCACTTTCTAATTTAATATATAAGAATGATGTTAAAAATAATTAGGATTGTAATAACAAATAAATCATGGTAAGTGTCCTCAAGAACATAAACATTCTCAGCATTTTACATCATTATCACTATTCTTTATAATATAAAATTGCAGAAAATTATATATTTATACTAAAATTTGCTTTAAATTATTTAAAAAATAAACTTTAAAATTTGTTAATACTAATATTAATTTTATAATATGCAGGTTAAAATTGGAATTTTTGGAAAAATTGCATATTGCAAATTTAAAGTCATGCCCAATTAAACCTTCCAATAAACAACAGCAAAAATATGCCAAAGACTTCTATACAAATCATATTTCTCAAATTTTTTAATATATCTACATGAAAAAACTTATCATTAAACGTATAATGCTTGTTTTATATAAACATAAAGTAGTTTATTCATATATGAAATCACTCATATTTATTTATATCATTATAGGTAAACTAGTATTTTATTTGTTGCATTATAATAGCATCCCACTTAAACAATTAAATTGTTCATTAATGCCATCATTATTTATGAATTCATGAAGAACAAAGAAATTTAGATTATTTGATCAGCAAATTCCAGTTTAGTTATAAAAATGTGAATATTTAACTTAGTTTAGTTCTTAATTAAAGTTAATTGATGCTCGGTAATTATTCATTGTTATTTAAGTTATTATTTTTCTTTACTCTTTATATATCTTATAGTCTATAAATGAATGAATTGTAATGATGCTTTAATAAATAATTATTTTAATTTAATAAGGGTAAGGAGTGCTTCAAGACAAGGAAGCAAAAACGAATAGAGTTAAACGGGCTTTATTGGAGAGCAATAAATTGAATGGGAGAAATATATTCCAATATATCAGAGCACCCATCGTCGATATGTTGCATTGGCAAAGAGACATAAAGAAGAACGAGCTATATTGCATCAACAATTAATGGTTCCGGTGGCTTTAGACGGGACTTTAACAAAACAAGGTAAGATCAAAGACCTTTAGAAATTAATAATAATTTTCCATAGTGTTGAATTCAGAATTAAGGGACTTAGTTCTGCTTGGGGGTTACAAGCCAGGACAGAATTTAGATTTTTTTTTCATAGTTAGTTAGCTGGCTTTTTATTCTATTTCTCTTTTAAACAATCGCCTTTAGATGTTCCTGCTCAATGGGAATGATGGTCATTACCGCTTGCAGAATTGGATTTTTCTTTGCAGCAGTGAGAGTCCAAATCAGTAGGCCTGCAATTTTGTACAGCTGAACCCTGAATGCTCTAGTGAGAAATCGAAAACATACCGTTACTGTGAACACATGGGGTAGATAGAGATGAACTTCAAGTATTTGCGAGCGCTTTCGTATAGATCGATTCACTTAGGACATTTTATGGATTAATTTTCAAGTCGGCATTCTACTTGGATTCGCCTTAGAACAGTTTTTACCTATTTCAAGATTTTAATAAGAGCACCTTGCTTTTTTGGGACTTTTCATTATATTCCATCATGGTAGCTTACTGATTTTGTGATGTAAGTTGGCAAAACTCTACATAAGACGCCCATTAGCTATAAGGGTTCTTTGATATATCACCTCAAGCCTGAAATCTTAAAAGACACCATTTCTCCCATAGTATTTGTTGCCCATAAATAGAATGGCAGCCTAATCGTATTGGTATTCGTGTTAGTTTTCACATTTAGATATTTGAGCCTTAAAATTCTTCTGGGTTTGTATTCTTCGCTAATATCTTTTCTATATGAGCTTGTCCTCTCTTATAGAGATTTTTCTTTAAATTCTTGGCATTCAGATACGCTATTACTGGAGCTAAAATTCCATCGTCTTGATCCTTACATTTTTCATTAAAAATCAATATATTCAAATACCCAGAGAATAATCCCTACTACTATAACAATAGTCGCTTTCACTGCTATCGCTATCTTCATCTTTAGTATCTTTCATCGCTGCTGCTACTTTTCTAACCCAATTTCTTTTAAGTTATTTTTTAATTTATCATAAATATTATTATATTTCTAATTTATACATTTATATACTATAAGAATGCACAATATTGGATAGGGGCATTATATAAATAACACTTAATCGTGTTATCATTAAATTCAACAATTTAACTGAAATATAAACTTGAATATTTAATAGAGCTTTATTCAGTGTGTTATTCTTTTTTTACCTGCATTATTTTTCATTTTATTTGGTTTTTTTAGGTGTTTTTAAATTATATTTAATTTTATTTCAGTAATTTATGACAATTCATCTGTTTAAGAGGAATATAATATATTTTTTTTTTTTTATACATCACTATATTGTAGATCTAAATATATTTATTGATTATTCTTCAACGTTATCCTAAATCTTACAAACTTTAACACAATAAGCATTTAATAATATACAATAATAATGATTCAATAGTAATGAGATTCTACAATAGATGGTAGGGCACCACATTCATTGAATTTTGCAAGTCATATTTGAGCTAGCAATGCCAAATAAGGCCATTGATGAATATATACACAGATCTAGCATAGCATCAGGAAGAAATAGACTTAGCAGATGCAATATTGCTGGTTAAATGATCACATTTATGTGGTAGACAGTAACACTATTCATGTTTAAACTATTTCATTACAACAATAGATATTCATTTATAATATTATTTTAATTATATAAATAAAACTGATAACTATCTGCTAAGTATAGTAAACTTGATAGTTAATTATTTTTATTCAACTGTCTAGGCCTTATTCAAGCTATTTACATAGAAATCAAGCCAAGTGACAATCAAACAGGTGAATTTTCAAGCACTCGACTCAGATAAGTTTGATTCAATTAGGGGAAATGGAGAGAACTGTTTCGGTGTAAACGATAGACTTGTAGTAGAGGAAAGGAAAGCTTAGTGCAAGGACTTGTACTCAGATATCAACCGCTTCTTTTAAACATGTCTTGATTTAATTCAGATATATTTCCTTTACTCTCAGTTTAAGGAGATAAAATATAAATAATAAATAATATTATATTAACATAGACTAGTGCTTATTTCGTTAGGATTTAGCATGGATTTTAAGTAAAGCAATCAGCCGAATCACCTAGAAGTAGATTATCTGCAACTAGTGCATTTAATCATCACAATCCACTTTTAATCAATATTCAGATCAAATTGAGTATGATTACGATTGTTTACTGTCAGTAAGAAACATAATTAGTATGCACTAAATCTATAAATTATTATTTAATAGTTACCATGTTCTTTTATAATGTTAACAGCTGATATAATATGTGGAAATTAGAGTAGTCTCGAAGTTATTTGAAGTGTTTGAGATAGTATGCGTCATATGTGGGGTAAAACAGCCTCATGTATCAGGCTTCTACATCTTCATTAATTCATATTTCAATTAAATCGTGAATACTACTATGAGTTCAACAGCAATTATATTAAATAGTTAACATAGTTTAACTTAATTAATACAATTAATGATAAGAGAGTAAATTGAATTTGATTTTTAAAGTTGTTAAAATAAAATATAACTTATATTATCATTATTATTTTTGGAGTTCAATAGCTTTTCGTATTAATCAATAAGAACTAAAATATATAAATAGGCATGATATCAATAATTAATAGCTACCTAATTATAACGATTAGTATTTAAGACTTTTAATATTTTTAATCAAAGATAAGATGTATTCCTACTTCCATTAATAGTTAAAGTAGTGCATTAGCTTAAATACCCCTAATAATCAGTTAAAAAAGAGAACATCAAGCAATCTCCAGCATGCCAAAATATATGGATGAAAAAATGTTGAAATTTAGAAACACCTTTCCTTAACAGTGACTCCATTACATGCATCAACATCACTTGGCTTAGGGGCCAACAAACAAATTACCATCTCTAGCAAAACAAACGATACTTTTGATTCTTTGAGCAGCTTGGGTAGGTGCTAGTGTATCTTAAGTAGCACTCTGTGTATTATGGGTTAGAGGATCATGTTGTATCAAATTAATTCGAGCAAGGACTGTTACTATAAGCTTAAGAACTAAAAGAGTAATAGTGATAGAAAGTGTTGTATTCGCTGCTACCTAAACACATATCAGGTTCGACTATCTTGTCATATGAGTCTGCTTCTTTGGGTGGCGGGGGAGAAGAAATATTGGAGCTTAAAGTACAAGAGTGGATTGTAAATTTAAAAGCCAGCGAGCGCAGTGTGGTATATAGACTGCTCCAGAATACCCCTGCATGCTAATTCAGAAGTGAACTGCGCCATCATTAAAACTTCTTAAAGATAAAAAGGACCCGCCAACTCACCCTAAACTTTACCATAGAGAAAAGCGTTTGGGCAAGAGTAGAAAGACAGCAGCTTAAGTGATTTGCAGATTTAACACTTGTGATCTTTTATCCATACCTTAAACCATCATCAATATAAGTGTACACATCACTTGGGGAATGCCCAAGACCTTTTTGAAATAATGATCTTCCATTATTTAGGCCTCATCGGCACTTGGCTGAGTCGGAAGTTTCACCGTAGGATGTTAGGACGATGCGAGGTATATCAAAAATACTAAAGGGAAAATTCCAAAGACTAAATGCAAAGACTAATCAAGACATATCGCTAGATATTCAGAAATCTAAAGATTAAGAACAGGATCATGATGACATTGGGATAAACAGTTACTCAAGACCCTAAACCAGCAACTAAGATGGCCAAAATTACGTCAATGATACCAACCAGGAAGAAAGATATGCAAAAGTAAGTTCAACACTATTAATATTATTATTATCTAAATATATCTTAGGAGGGGACAAAAACTTCGTAATTGAATTGTATGTAATTTATAATTTTGAAGAAGGTTATAAAATTATGGAGAAATACAGATAAAATAAGTTTGGTAATGACAAACAGAAGATTAATACTCATTGAAATTGAACCATCCATCCTATAGTTGAACTTAGACAAAAGAAAAGATTGTGTGAAGTGCATTTAATCTTTGATGGTAATGGAAGTCTAAAATAATGAGAATAGACCACTTTTACATTCAACACTCTAAATGATTTGTTGTAATTAATGCACTCAATTGTTATAAAACCCCATAGATCATTTAAGAAGCGAGGATAGGAGTTAAGAACAATTATATAAAAAATTAATTATAATTGGCTAATAATATAAATAATTATGCTAAAATCAAATTAACACACTCTGATTGGATTATTTTATAAGGACAATTAATCAAGCCAATAGTTTTAATAATTAGCCCAAACATTATAATTATACCCCAATAATAATTAATTCTTTATTTTTTTCCCCCAATTCTCATGTCTTAATTGATCTTTGGGGTTTTATCTTCAAGCACTCAATTTAATTATTAGGTTTTGCAAATTACCTTATTTCATATTCTCTTAGCTATATTTATACCCTCTGATTAAGCTATTTGTTCTTTATATCCTCTATTTCAATTGAAGAAATTATGAATTTACTTTCTATATTGTAATCTTATGTACTTTCAATATGAAATAATTGCCTTTATAGATTGAAGATAATCAAGCAGTAAGAATTTATGGGAAATAATTATTTATTATAATATAAATATTTCAGTGAGGAGAACAACTTCATTATAAATTGAGGCTTGATGCAGTACTATTTCTTTATACAACTTTATTGGTTAGTTGCCAATCACTTTCAACCTACTCATGCATTTAATGAAGACTGATTGGGATAAAATGAAAGAGCTTTGTCCAAATAGCTGCTGAGAGTTTATCTAGTCGTTATTGACCATGGGAATGAATTAAATAAACCATTTTATGATAAATAGTATAAATATTTTAATAGAGATATTATTAATTAAACATCAAACAACATTTTATCAATTATCTTTGATTTTAATATGTCAAGGTGCACGCAATTGAATCTGCTTAGACCAACTCAGCTGTGGATATCTCCAAGCACTCGTTTAGGTTTCTGCAACTATCAGATGTTTTTTTTACAGATCTATGCGTTTAATAACCAAGTCGCTAAACTATCAGCATTACTTAATAAAAAATATAATTGTTCCTATATTTTATTTATGTTAGTTAAGCAATTCCTTAATTCGTGGTTTAAATCGAATCTTGTTAAAAGCTACTTTCTTTCTCATCCTGTGTCTCCTCTTCATTCTCTTCCACAGCTTTGTCTTTGTTGTGATTATACTTAGTCTAAAAGGTCTAAGTTTAGTAATTGAAACCACTCAAAACTTTCATTTATTAATTTAATAATTATTTAATATTCACATAATAAAAATTGTAATTAATTAACCTAAATATATAACTATCTTGTCTTGAAAAGGAGTAAATGCAGGTACATAATTCAATCTGATTGTTTTTTATCACTTTAAGACAGATGGTAACAGCCCCCCTAGTTTATCATAATTAAGTAAAGTTTTAAATTAATTACAATAAGCACTCTGAATGTATATTATGCAAGATATCTCAGTGATAGCAGCTTTGTTATTTCACCAGTCTCCTTCGTATTTGTCACCACAGCCCCTAGTATGCACTTCTTTACCTCGTCTTCTTGCTTCTTTGTGAAGCCTCCTCCTAACTCATTCTTTGCTCTGCTAGGGCGAGTATGATCACTTTTATACATAATTTAAATCAAATATAATGGTTTCAATATTTAATGAATTTTTACCATTTAATTAAAATAATTAAAAGAGGTATAAGTTGATTATTAATCACTATAGTTCCTTCAAATCAATTTAAGTGTTATCTACAGTGTCCTGACTGAAACCAGATTGCGACATATCTACTATCTAGTTATGAAATCAAGATAAGTCCTCTTAACAAGCCATAAAACATGCTATCGCCAACTCATCTAGACTCTGCAGGATTCAGTTTGCTCAATCAGTCATTTATTATTACACTCTGCTTGATGTTTGAAGTGGAGGTATCACTGACAGTATCTGCACGTAGCAGTTGCCTATTTGGTGCTCTAGTTGAAACCAGTGAAATCAAACATCTGAGAGTTAATTAACAGCCTTCAGTTTACTGTCAATGTCCGCATCTAACCTGATTTCTCAGTTTTAGATTGAGTTAAGTTAAGCACTATATGAATTCATTTAGTAGTTAATTATTAATTATAAATTGTAAATAGATTTTAAGGTGAGCATCTAATATAACTTACATTAATATATGCTTGATTATTTACATGAACAGATTCAATTCATTTTGTTGCTTCTTAATTTAGTTAGCTGTCAGCATAAATCAATTTATAAGTAAGTTCAAAGCAAATTAATTACTTATTCTTAGTTTCTCCAGGGATTAAATGGAAAATGTCATTAAACGATATATAATTAGCTTAATTATAAACATGCTACGTAGACTTTTACATAAATTATAATATATTTATTAATAATTGGATATAAATTAGTTTATAATATTCATTGAAATACAGTAAGTACATCTAAGCTTTGATAAATAAGCATTTTAGTGCACCAGGTTCTTTCATATTAATAGATTTCAGCTGTTTTTCAAATAATTTATTTGTAAACTACCATTAAAATATTCAAGTATAACAAATGTGTTTGAAATTTGTTATTTAACTATGTTTTCTGGCATTACTTAAGTTGATTAAAAATATAAATGCATCTGTTCTAAATTATAATATATACATAGGACTGAATTTATAATGATAAATGAAAATTATGCTTAATTATGATTGTAAAATCAATGACAAATAGTTTTATTTTATTCTGTGTATTTTTAGAAGTTCATTTTTTTCCCTTTGATTCTTGAAAAATCTTAGACTTTTCCTTGAGCATAGTAGCAATTATCTTTTACTTTTGGTTTGATTTGTTAGCTTTGTCGTACCACCTCCTTTATTTATTTGTCATCGAAATCTTTCTGAGCTCATCCTGTCACTCACTCCTGCAATTCCTTCATAGCTGATCCATCCACTATTTTGCTATATCTCTGATCTCTCTCTTTGTGGTCTACCTCTAAGGCAAATGCGATCTTTTTGTTGTCCTCAGAAGCCATCACTAATATATCTGCAGCCATTTCTGCATTTTTCTTCAGTAATTGCCATCAGTATTGCCTATTCTTTCGCGGTCCTCTTGATCTTCATTTATAATAAAATCTTCATTTACGAGTTTCTCCTCACTTCCATAGACTTATTCATCGGCAGGATGCTAGTCTTAACATTTGGCATCTCAGCATTCTTTTCCCCAAATAGTATTACAAACGAAATCACTGGCGAGGGTTCGAATGAGTGGTTGCCAAGGCACAACTTGATTCTCCATTGAAAAATATTTCATGAAATGGAATGGCAGATTCAGACAAGTGTCCCATGAGCTTAGATAATAGAGCATTAAGATTTCTAATGACTATCCTATAGCATTGAGCGAGCTCCCCAAGCATATTGTTGGTAGTTTTAACGATGATGTTGATCTCCCAGACAATATACTTGTAAATCTCTCTAGACTTCCGCCCCCCTATCTCAAATGAACAGTTCTTTTCCCCAATTATGCAGTGAAATATTTTGGAGGATCCCCATTCTTTCTAGAGGAATTCGATAGCATGCTAATTCTTATCGTGAGACAGGCCATGAATCTTTATTCAACCAACACCACACTCTTAGATCTGCTCATCGTTCACCAGGCTCTGATGAAGGTGTTGTCACTGTCTCTGTATAATCTTCAACTTCAAGTTGTCATCTGGATTGGGCCATCAAACTTGAAGACAGGTCATCTCCTCCAATCCGATTCAACTATATGCACTGCCTATATTCTATAAGATTGATGACTTCTCGAGGCTTTTTGATAGCTTTATTCATTGAGATTATTTGATGCATATATTTGCATGACACCATTAGCAGCGTTTTTATTGTTTACTGTAATTTTATTTGAATTGATGATCTGCATTAT
Source organism: Oxytricha trifallax (assembly GCA_000711775.1). Classification (NCBI taxonomy): domain Eukaryota; phylum Ciliophora; class Spirotrichea; order Sporadotrichida; family Oxytrichidae; genus Oxytricha; species Oxytricha trifallax. Next base: position 29,564 of record ARYC01000756.1, on the reverse strand, counting down.
CATCTTTGACTTTCGATACTTTTGACAGCTGGTCTTGAAACGTTTTTGCTCTCATAAATTATGCTTTCATCGCTTACCCAAGTATTTCAATTAGAGGTTCATTAAATTTACCCCTCTAAATTATCTATGTTTGCTCCTGCACTTCCTGATTTTACATGTTTTATTTATGATAGATTCACTGTTGCTCTTATTTTTCCATTAATAAATTGTTATTCATAGCTGCATTATTTTTTTAAAATAAGTCTTCATTTGTCAGAGTAGGTGTTATTTTAGTCTAAAAATTATAAGGTAGAATTTTTTGAAAATAAATCGATTCAAAATTAATCAAAAATTTTAAGCATCACTTAGCTTGTTAGATATATATTAACTAAAACTTGAAAGTTCATGACTTAAATGCAATTATTATTGGCATCTTTTTCAATTTTTTTCGGAACATATAGCTGCAAATGTCTCTTTTTGGAAAAGTTGTTTCGCTTTTATTATTTTGTATTTCTATTCCTTAATATCAAATAAATTATTCCTTCTTCTAGATTTGCATTCTTAATCCAAATAATTATTTATATGTCAAGTGTGATGGACTTTATTGCGGCTCAAGCCAGAGCCTAGTTCTAGATTTGTTGGGTTCTATTAATATAGTTGAAAGTTAATAGTTATATTTAGTTTCTGATTATATAGGGGCTTAATCTAGGTTTTGGCTTAAATCCTATTTTAGAATTCTTAATTAATTCTTAAATTTAAATTAAGTTGAGTGCCCTTTTTTTATACATTTTTTGCCCCTCTAACAGAAGATCGAACTAAACAACCTATTTATATTTCTAAAAAATTCTTTCGACAAACGTTAACTTAGATCCTACTAACTAATCAGAATATTCTGGATTATAAGCTGGATTTAAACAATACTATTTTTAAACAATACTTCAATTTTGAGGAGATTTATCAATTAAGACTGGGTTATTTGAATTAAGATGAATTAAGAGTTAATTAAGAGTGCTTTTAAAATCTTAATAATTTAAATTAAGAAATTTTGCTCCCAAAATTAAGAAAACCCGCAAACGCAAATGCAACAAACTACTCTTACACCTTTATCAAGGAAAATACTTTCAAACTTTGAGAATGAGCTAGCTCGATAATCACAGAGCTTTTTAGCTGAAGAGAGCATATCATTTCAGCAAGAAGTGAATCAATTCAATAAGCCTTTGGAATGTAATAGCCAACAAAACAGCTCTCTGAAAAAGAGAGGGCGAAAACCTATTTATGATGGTGCTGAATACCCAGACTTAATTGACAAAGCAAAACTTATCCTATCACAGCACAACTATGACATCTCTAAACTCTTGGATCAAGAAGAATTTAAGCCTCTTAAAAACTCTAAAGACTTGCCTCGATTCATAAGCAAGTACATCCTCAACAAAACCTCAAAATCATTCTCAAAATCAGTTATAGCACATTCTATAAATGGACTTGAAGTTCCAAAGAAAATGAGGGTGAATTGAGTTAAAATTAATAAAAATATATCCCTTTTAAACCAACAAAGGAAATTTGTTCAATTAGTAAATTCCCTTACTCCTCAGGCAAATTACGGAGCCAAAATCTAATCAGAACTTACTTCTAACTATTTAAGGGAATACATGCTTCTGAAACCAACAGAACGCTACTAATTCATCGAATAAATTTGTGAGAGAAATAGTTAAAGTTTATTAGAATTTTTGATTAACCTTAAAACTACTTGCTCGTCAACGTTTTGCGAAGGTATGTTGGGTCTTATTCATGAACTTAATTAAAACTCGAAATGGATTTACAAATAAAAACAAGACTATTTGTTTAGTCTTTACTGTATTATTGAAACGAGTTAATTGTCATCGACTAAGACTTACTCAAGAACTCAATGATACTTTTAGCATAACGCCCCAACTCTGAATAAACACTTGGTCTCGCTAATTACTTTTTCATAAATGAGGTTGATTACTTTTCCTAACTTTAGGAGGAACTCGTGCTTCTTGATAGCAAGAATATTGGAATTATTCCACTTATGGTAGGCACTTTTGCATAGTTTAAGGTAGATGCTCAAGTAATACGGCTTCTTCCAAATACCCTTCAATGCTTGAACAAGCCATTCATTTAAATCCTAAAATAAAATAAGGAACTGAGATTAATTGGGGAGATACCCATCAACCTAGTAGGAGACTTTGTTTAATTATGCACTCTAAGTCAATCAAAAACTTATTAAGACCTAGATGCAATGATCAATAACATCAAGGAAATTTTCATTTAAAAATGGGAGTACCTTGATTAGAGCGACTTTTCATTATTGTAGGAATACATTTTATTTGGGAAAATTAAATAAAAATTAATAATTAATTATTATAATTCGTGGCAGTTAACTTTGTCCTCGCCTAGACAATATGGTACTTGTTCGATAGAGAATTTCATTTAGCTGGACTTTACTATTGGCGGTACCCCTCTTTCGCATCCCTGAAGCGAGATAACTCGACTTTAAGTTTTTATGATTTGTTTAGTTTATATTAATGCCAAAATTAAAGTCGAATTATCTCGCTTCAGGGAAGCGATAGAGGGGTACTGCCAAAAGTAAAGTCCAGCTAAATTTGAATTCTCTATCGAACAAGTACCATATTGTCTAGGCGAGGACAAAGTTAACTGCCACGAATTATAATAATTAATTATTAATTTTTATTTAATTTTCCAAAATCAAATGTATTCCTACAATATTGATAGCTTAAGTATCTGTTGAACTTAAAGAACGCAATCCAAGTTGGGTTGGCAAGTTAACGGAAATTGTGAGCGTTGTGAGATAGATCATATTCATGTAGAAAGAGAAAGGGGTTAAAAATCGGCCAGATATAATCGCTGATTTGATAAGTGGTAACTAAACAAGTTTAAAGCAGATATTTAAAAACCCAAAACAAGGAGAAGACCTTTCTGGTTAGTAATATTACAAGATGGTCGGAAAGTTCAAAAGCTGAACAAAGCAAACAAAGATGTCTTTAACTTCTGCTGAGATCTACATGAGAATATTACTATATAGAGTGATTAAATCTGAGAACTAGAAAGTTTACTCGGCTTTAATTTCTTAGCATTATAGAAACTGTGCCTTAGTTACACTATGTGGAATAGAAGTAGATATTAGTTCATCAATTTTGGGATAGGTAACGGGAAGACACTTCTGTGCGCTATGATTTGATTAACTTTATGTTAGTATAAGAAGCTAAACACAATTATCCTTGGAAAAAATGAATATTTAGTGCTAAGAGATGAAAAATAGATTTGAAAATGTAATTCTAAAAAGTAATGTGAAAGTCAATTACAACTAATACGATAACTAACTTGGGGTCTATTTTATGACTTAAAAATATTTTGAGTCCCAAACTAATGAAAATAATTTCTAGATTTTCTAAGAAACTCTGTTCTTATTATAGACGAGTATGATTGGATTATCTTTGAAGGCTCCCCCTAACTAATGAGAGATTGGATTAGATACTTTAAAAGTTGTTCATAACTTATTGGCTTGATAGGATCGACTCTATCTTAAAAGGAGGAGACATGCCTTGAGATTGCTTTTGGGTCTAAAAAAATAAAATTTCCTTCATTAAGCTCATTGAAAAGTGATCGCAAATGTTAGCTACAAGATGTTTTGCATAATGGAAGCTAGTAAGAGTATTGCAAAAGCCTTTACGAGCTATGTATGAAATAAACTTTACTGTCCCCTATTGTAGTTGTGGCTTCTGGAACATACTAAATAATCGAATCATATTTCAAAAAATTCAGTGAGCTTTAATTTTACAGTATGAAGGGTGTTAAAGGCTCAAAGGTTGATGCCTACTTGGAGGGGAAGTTTAAAAATACAAAATAGCAATAAACGCTATGGCATCTTGCTTCTTACTGACATGCAAGGAAAAGGTACAGATCTGCCTACTTCAAAGGATATTGAAGATAACGGTGGTCTTTACTTAATTATAAGTGATAAATTGTCAAAACAATAAACCGAACAAATAATAGGTAGAGTGGGTAGACTTGATAATTAAGGTCAATATAGGCATTTGATAATCATAAGTGGGTCTCAGGATACAGTAGAGCAAGCAATTCAATTTAGATAAGATTTTTTAGAAAACGAAAGCCATATAAAGTTCTCAAAGCTCTAGACAATACTGAGCTAGGAGAATGAGAAATTAGAGAGAAAGATAATGCCCCCCCACAATTATTGCTGACTCAGAGAATAAAGAAATAGACATTCAATTAATTGAAAGAGAAATTAGTGCATCTGAAGATATTGATACTCTCTAAAGCTAGCTACACAATAAAAAAAACACTTTTGAAAATTCTCATCCTAAGATTTATAACATCACGACCATAATCAGTAGGAGGAGACTAATTTATCCACTCATAATAGGGATAATTTTTCTGATAAAGGGAATAGTGATATCTAGCAAGAGCACTGCGACGACTCCATGAAAATAAAACCTAAAAAGGTTGTTGGGTATAAAAAAGAAATTGAGATTAAGTAAATAAACTTAAATAACACTAATGCTCTGGTTGATCAAAACTAAAGAAGAGTTTAGAAATCAATACTCAAATCTAGCAATAGAGAATTGAAAGATAAAAAGTCAAACAATTAGCTTTAAAAAAAAAGATTTGAAAAGTATCATGATCAAAAGTTATGAGTCAAAGCAGTCTAAACGCAAAGAGCAAGAAAATGCAGAGCCCCGAAAAAATTTGCTGGTAAAAAGATTGACAAGAAGTGGGAGACTCAGTTGATCACAGATGGCTAGTTATATGAAATTTCTAGCAAAAATTACAGCAATTGTTTCAAACATAACAATAATTATTATGATTAATTAGTTTTTAAAAAAATTAACAGTTAATCTCAATTTTTGCAGGTTGTCATTGCATATTGTTGTTCATGTCATTAAAGTTTGGGGTGGAACGAGTGGATTTCCTTCCTCATTGATTATGCCATTCTAGTGCAGTTACATAAATAAATTCTTGTAGTCGTTGAGTTCATCCAATTATTCTTGAAGCCTTGACAACTCCTCTCTCACTCTCTTATTTTCCTGCAAGTATTTTTACTTGCTTTGATTTAACTACGTCTTCTGACTTGACTTCTTCAAGGTCCTTCATTCGTCTTTTCCTCTTAGAGCTAGGCTTTAATAGAAATGCTGACCGACCTTTAAGGGCTAAAAACTTTAAGCTAAGAGTATTAACTTACTGCTGAAACAGAGAGTACTGTTAAGTGCCTAAACAAACTCTGGTCTCATTCCAACAATCATATTTTATGACTTATTCAGTCTATCTCTTCGATTTTCCTCAGATTTCTATACCATTTTTATGTTCCCTGTGAATCAACTGTCATCATCACATCACAGATCCATTGTCTATCTAAATGATTCCAATCGCATTGATCTGGCAAAAATTGTAGGGACCTATTAATTTTACTAGGCAAAGTTAATGAAGTCGTCTGATGTAAGCCTTTCAATCTATGGTATTGCTGTTACTACAATTTCGTTTCTTTTTAAGTATTATTACTGTTAGGCTATATATTCTTACATTTTTTCCTCTATTTATTATGCTCTTTAGGAAATAAACATTGGTACAGGTAAGCTTGGGCAAATAAGCGTTGCACTCCTGAGTAAGGAACTCGTAGAGTTTCTTTTTACTTCCAATTCTCTATCTTATTAAGTTAACGCTGACTTCAGATAGGTTTGGGTGATGTTGTATGTATTCTCAGTCACAAGTATAAGCTATTAATTAATTTTATTTATAATTATAATCAGCCTAAATTAATTAATATTTAATAACAAATAGGGAGTATTTAGTACAAAGAATCCTACTACGCTAAACAGAACTCTCTGTATAGAAACCCTATCCAAAAACAGTAATTACTTTTCCAAAGCCATGAATCATATCAATAAACTTAAAATAAAAATCACTGATTTCTTCAATTAGAAAGAATAAAAAGCAAACGAATTAGAAGATGATGAGAGCTCTTCATCTTAAGAAGAAATCCAGGAAAAAGGACTCAAAAGTGAACTCTAGTTGTACTTAACAACTAACTTATTAGAAGATAAAGTAGGAATGGTACAGCCTATCCTAATCAGGAAACTCACAATATAAGAAATATCCTCATTATAAAAGATTATTATGAACTAACTGCCAAAGTCAGACCCAAAGTATCCAATCCAAGACCCAAGAGATACCATCTTACAAAACTCTTTTTAGAATGAAAATGGAGGAGTTTGTTTATGTCTGAGAACTATTGACATCTCTTTTAAAAGCAATTATGATAGTTAAGCAACATAGGAAGCTTTCGACATAAATAGAGAATGGTCTTCTAAATTAATTAGAGAATCAATTTATGATATAGCAAGAATAAATTAACCTAATCAATGAATAAGTGCAATAACTGATTTAATCATTAGGCTAAAATAATGAATGTAGCTAATTTAGATAGGAACAAGGAGGCGACAAAGTCTTTTTGAATAAAAAAAAGCATTTTAATTCTTAAAAAGATGATTTTGTCAAGGAGTTGATAAAGAATTACAATATTCCATTGAAAACATTAGGGAAGCGTTATAAGTTAACCTACTCTCATCTTAAAAAGTTATAAAAGGAAGCTACGAATAATTTCAAAAATAATTAAAACAACGTAATAAGAAGCTCTAGAACCATATCACCTTAAATAAAAGCTTTATTTAAAATTATATAGATTATAATCACGGCATCCCAAGTTGTAGTATGCTATAATAACAGATTTAATTGAAACTAAACAAGAAGATTTCGATATCAGCTATTCGAAATTATTTAAAAATAAGGGAGGGGTATGGTTTTAGGAAATAATACTTTTTGAGCCCAAGAGTTAACATGATCAAATCAAAGCTTCAACGACAGATGGCTGCATTTAATTATATAAAGAATCTATACGAGGGCAAAATGATTATAAATATTGATGAAAGTCTAATACGATTTAGTGAACATAGGGCAAGTTCTTGGTAAAAAAAAGGCTGCCTTAATCATAGTACTGGTTCAAAAAGGTTTGACTCCATTGGCGTGTTGGCTGGATTGACCAGTGATAATAATTGTTATTTTGTGATAAGTGAAGGCAAGACTTGTAGCTAGATCGTTTACTATTTTATAATGCAAATTATTCAGCTACTATTGCAACAAAATAAGAACTGGAGAGCGAGAACAGTTTTTATTTTGGATAATGCTTCATATCATAGGAGTACATATATAATGAAAAAACTAAGGCTACTTAATATCCCTACTATGTTTCTAGGCCCATATCATTTCAATCTTGCTCCTGTTGAGAGATTTTTCGCTTAAGTTAAAAAGAGAAATTTGCTTGACGCTATTAAGGGGGCCAACATTTAAAATAGTTTAAGGCTAATAACTAAGATCTTAGAAAAAAAGTAACTCTTAACCAACTTCCCGCAATAGCGTGCATCGTTTAAGGTTTAGATTGTTAATGGTCCCAATCATGTTTTATTGACACAGTTACATCAGCATTGCATGACTTAGTTCTAAGAGATATTTGAAAACTATGGTAAGTATAAAAAAGACAATTGAATGGAAAACCTATATTTTTCAAGCGCTATGATAAAAGGTAAGTTGAACTTACTAGAGATAATTCAGGCAGTTAAAACAAATCTTAAATACTACTAAACTACCTCATTCAAGTTTAACTTTTAATTTTTATAAAAATTTGCCCAGCAATACTCATATTCTTCCGAATTTCCCTTATATAAACTTAAAAGAAATAATTTTAAGAAGCTTAATAAAATTAAGGAATTTTAATTTCATTTAAACTGAGATAATTTAAGGCAGGTCTTTAAATTACAATTATACCCATTAAAATATAAAGTATTATCATAAAAACTTTCTAGCAAAAGTTAAATATAATTGAAAAAGGGGTTTTGGGGTGGGCTGATAAGCCCGCATTTTTAGAACTTATAAGCTCATATATAAAGAGATTAATCAATAAGCTGTAATTATTTTTATATAATAATCCGACGTCTAGTCATTCAATTCTAGTATAAGGTATATTTTTTATAATACAATAATAAAAATTATATAATTTTACTTATTACTGTTACTTAGTAAAAAATAATAAAAAAACTAATATTTTCATTGTTTAGCTTAAATTAAAAATGAGAAATTATGATTAGTTAATTTTCCAAATAATGGGCTTATAAGCTCAAATTATGTGGGCTTATAAGCTCCAAAATATAAATATTTTATAAGACTATATTTTATTTATAATAAACGAAAATTCATGAAATAATTTAAATTATATGATGTTTTAGTATTATTAAAGTAACTAAATTTTTTATCCAAATTTACAAAGCATTTTATTTATTTTCAAAAAGATCTTACATTAAAATATGATTGTTAATCAATCATCATTAGGCAAGTGTAATTAAAATATTTTATTCTGAAAGTTTTTACTACATACTTTTTATTTAACTATAAGAGCTTATAGCTCAAATAATCTGGGCTTATAAGCCCATCCTCAAAACCCCTTATCAAAATATTTATCATACTGTTTGATAAGATAGTTGATATTTTTATCTGAAGAATTTTATCCAAGTCAAAATTTCAGATTATATTATAAAAAAATTTAAGAACTATTTAAAATTTCTAAAATTTTACAAACCAAGTAAATTAAGCGCAAATTGCTTCATAAATTAATTAAGTAAAAATCAGCAAACGAATAAAAGTAAGAGTTATCCTGTTACTAATTATATACACTTTGAATAGTTTGCTTAAAAAGCAATAAATTTTATGCAATAATTCAACAAAAATAGTTTATAAATTAATATAAAAGTTTATTGGTGAAAAAATTATCTGCCAAATATATTTCCTAAAACTTTGGGTTGGTATTAAAAACCTTATAAATTATTTTTACTTAATTTTGCTTACCACCTAATCTTTTTAGAATGCCCCATTTTTAAGAACTTAAGTATGCGTACCAATTCTGTAGAAATAAAAATTACCTACTTAAATGAGTTCTAATATAAAAAAGCAATAGAGTTTCATTCAAAACAATAAAGGCTTTATAGCCAGATCCGTTCAGTATAAGGAAAATATTTATCAAAGAAATTACGGGTAGTATTAATAATAAAAAAACTATGAGTTCTACAGATAAATCTAAATTCAAGAAAAAATAAAAATATCTTCTAATAAATTAACCAGCTTTTATAATTTACAAACTTTCAAACCATTTTAAAAGTTCATAACAAATCATAAAGTCTTTTAATTTCTGGACAATAAATAATTAAAAAAATTAATTCTAAAAAGATTCTCAACTAGTGTAAATGTGTAAAACTAAGACTCAACATCAAAAACAAAATCAATTCTAAAACAGCCCAATAAAGAATAGGAATGTTTACGTATGCCTGTATTGTGAAAGTGCCAATAAGGCTGATCCCCGTGTTAATAGCAAGTCTATTACTTCTCATGTAATTAATTGTCATTAAAAGCTGCTGTTAGACTAAGGGATATAATTGAATGGCTTTAGAATTTAAAGAGATCGAGATTACAGATAAACAGATGAGAAAATTGGTATTTAAAAGGTTTCACCTAATAACCAAATCACAAATCTAAAGAACAAGAAAGGAAATTAAAACTGATAGACTAAGCTTACAAATCATATGAGAGCGAGGATGAATTCACTTAATTAACTAAAACTGAATTCAATTAAGTTCTATAGAAGTTCAAAAGTAACGGTTTTTGCAAAGATGTTGACTATATTAAAACTACATCACCCAACCAACAAAATCGTGAATTATTAATACTTGAGCAGATAAATTGTAAGACCTCCATGACTCAGCATCTTATTAAAACTTAAAAATTAACAAAAAAAGGAAAAAAAGCTGAAAAACTTATACTTGAATATGTAAACACAGGAAATTTCAAAAGCAAGGAGAATAAACAGCTGTATTAAATTGCAAACACTGAGTTAAACTTAATTGAATTTACCAAGGAAAATATAGAGAGACAACTTTAAGTATTTTAATGCGAGTTTAACTCTAGAGACATTTAGAGTTATCATAAATAGATAATATTTATCAATAAATGTTATTCATACATAAATCAGACAGTCTACGAAACAATTGGTTTTCTTAGTGAGTAGTAATAATAAGTGCAAAATGAAATTACTAACAAAATTTAACTAACTCACAATCAGCAAATGCAATAATTAGTTTACCAAATTAAAAATGAAAGATAAGAATATGATGAAATACTAAAGGAATATTCAACCCTAATTGATTAGTAAAAAATTAACATCGAATACTTAAAATACTAAGAATACAAAATTCCTTCCATTCCAATTAATGCAGATTTAACAAAAACCGGTACTTGTAAGAACATTGGAGATGTCCATAAGAAATTTACTGGATAAAAGTTTTAAGTTGTAATTATGGATTTTGCATGGGGCATAAACTTTACTACCGAACAGGTCAGGAATTTATCCCCTATAACACTCTCTCTACTGAGTTTTTATACAATCTAGAAATAGAAGATTTGTAGCATGAAGGTTACTTACTAATGTGGATAGTTGCACAGAAATTTGTAGATGCTATAGCTTTTATGCTACTTAAAGAATATCGGTAAGTTAAATATTGTCTGATTTCATATATATTAGAATTGTTGATAGTATTTGTTGGATCAAAAAAGGGCAGCACACTAAATATAAAAAGCGACCTGGATATCACTCAAGACACAGCAAAGAGATTTGTCTAATTGGACTGAAGGGAAATGTTCCATCTAACATGAAAGCTTTCACTGCTGATGACATAATAGAAGCTATTCCGGGTTCTAATTCTGAAAAACCAGAGGCAATTAAAGAAATTGTAGAGAGACTTTGCCCAGGTGGGTGATATATTGAACTTTTTGCACGCAAAAATAATTTGAGGGGGTGATGAGCTATGACTCAATTATAATTCGTGTTAATTTTCTAAAAATTCTACCTTATTAATTCAATGAGATGTAAAAAATGTAATAATTTACTGTAAGACTTACTCTGTGTCATTGGTATAATTACTTTGGAGTAGTCATAAATCATTGCAAAGGTGTATTAGTGATCTCCATTTTGCTTAAAGCATTTTATATTAAATTATGTTTCAACAAAATCTTTTATTTATATAAGACTGAATCATATAGGATAATAAAATACATATTGTATTTCAATGACCTAATTTGGAGCTGAAATTTAAGATAAACTGTGAGATTTGCACTTTACATGTTTTTATGTAATGAAACTGAAGGATTCTTTGTTAAATAAGTTTGATTTCTCATTGATTTAGCCGTTATCTCAATTACGTAATTTTGCTTGTTAGATTCTCTGACAGAAATGGAGATGCTACAGACAACGCATTTTGATTCAATATGTCTTTATTCACTCGTGTGTTCAACAAGTTCTAATTGAAACTCATTTATTCTTGTTATAAATAAACCATATTTTCATAATAAATATTAATAACAATATTTATATCAAACGTTCCTCTCAGAGTACCCGAATAGCGTATATTTAAGTGAAAAGCTTTCATTTTGAGGATCATTCTTAATTCCTTGAATATCAAATCCTCCATTTCCTCCCTCCTCTTTTGTTTAACTTGCGCAGCAGTCTCTTTATTATATTTTCAAAGCTTCTTCCTATTTGTTTCGATATAGGCTTGATAACATTTCAAATCCTCCTAAAATGTTCTTAAAAGAATAACTATTTATTTGATTTTAAATCATTAAACACATTAATAAATGTAGACATACCTTGTCAGTCTGGCTATGTTAATTAGAATTTTACTAAATTTTATAAAGTAAGACCGCTAGAATAGATTTCCCACTTCATTATATTAATAAGAAAATGTTAGTCCCTGAATCTATTAACTGTATCTAGCCTGTTCTTTCAATGCAATTCAATTTAAATGGCATTAACAATTAGTTACTTTGATTTGGTCAGGTTAGTAGTTTTGACGTGATTCTTATGGTTTTAATAAATCATATAAATTAAATAATATAATAAGTATTCAAATATTGTTTATGCAATAACTGAGTAAGATTAGATAAAGTTTGAGTTTCATTGTTGAATACTTTAATTCATAATTTTTATCGAGTTTTATATTTGAGAGCCTTGTTTTTTTAATTTGTTTGGAGATTCTAAGGTCAATGGAATTTGAATTTAATTAACTACTCAAGCAAATAAAAGTGGATACTAAACTACTAACTTTTATCTTTTTATAGATATGATAAAGTATTAGTTATTCATTATTAATATATATATTCATCCTTAGATTTTATTAAATGAGTATAATATGTTATTTTATATGATTAAATGTTTAAACTTTATAGATAAATATTAGATTTATACAATGTATATATTAACACTTAGATGAATCATAAAATCAATCACAATTTATTATTTATTGAATTCACGGTCATAATTAATAAGCCAAGCACCACTATAAAATATTAATTTTGTTTGGAATATATATGTCTTGCAATAATAAAAAATTTCCTAAAACATTTTGCTATCATTATACAAAATTCTTCATGAGTTTTAGATATAAATTATTATTTTTAAATATTCTTATATTCCTTTAGTCTTATTAAAGTTTCTACAATTATCATTGCTTGTAAGTTTGAACTATAATTAATATGCTAATTAACTTGAATAATTCTAATGTAAGCAATTAATAAAAGGTTATTATCGTGTATAATTCATGAATGGAATAAAAATTAGACTATCTGTGACTTATTTTGTAATTGAAGATAGAATTACGAACAATGAAGACTTATAAACTATAAAGTATATAAAAAGATTCAAGGGATCTACCCTAATAACTTTATCAATAAAATGAAATTCTCTAGACTTTTTTCTTCAAATTTTGTCAAAATGCATTGCGTTTTGAGTAGCTCATCTATAACTATCGAAATAGGAGGCAAAATAATCGTATTTGAGCTGTTTAAAAGAGTTTTTAAATTCTAGAGAAATTAAACCTTATATATTAAAGTCATGTCAATAGGACAAATCTAGGTATATCTTCTCTCATCCAAACAAGCCTTAAGCTACTCATCCAGGTGAAGAAAGTTACAGATCATAGTATTTTAGCTCATCTTTCAAACTAGATACCTTAGGACTTCACCAGATGAGTACTTTTAGACATAGCGTTGCCTCAAGCTAAGTAATGAGTCAAAACTCCGAAACCCCTTCAGTAGTTTGATTGAGTTTTTGATTGACAAAAGTAGACTATTTTTATTAGTGCATACTTTATTAGTGTTTTTTAGGGTTTATGTAGGGGATTAGGGTTTAAATGTTATGTAAATTAGTGTGTATTTTAGGTGTTTTATTTTAAATATTCACACAAACAGTACCTTGCATTATGAGGCAACTTTCTAAGCTTAATTTCTCCTAACCAACTATTTATCTAGTCGATTGTATGTTCTGCTCTGTTGTTAGCCTTCCAGATAATTTGCTCAGCCATATCTTTCATTTTACTTTTTATCTTATTTTTCTGTAGATACTGCTTGATTCTTTGCTTTGAATCTTTTTCTCTTCTACAACTGAAGTAGTCATTTCTGTGCATATCACACTCTATTATTATTGCTGCTAGAGCCCAGATATCCCACCTAATATCTCCATCCCTCCAGTCTTCTCTCTCCGGAAAATATCCAGGAGTGCCACGAACGTTGGCCAATCCTGAAGCCTCAACTCTCTTCGATCTATTGAAGTCTATTATTACAACTCTGAGTGATGAAAAATCAAGGATAATGTTTTCAGACTTTAAATCTCTGTGTTTGTATCCTAAAGTATGCAGCTTCTTAATACCTTTGCAGACATTTGTTAGAATAAGAGGTAGTTAGTTTGGACACCTTTAGTCTTTTATATAGTCTCTTAATGTCATTTAGTATAAAAGTAGGCGAAAAGCTACAAGATTTTAAGCAAGGAGAATTGCTTCAAGTTTAATTATATAAATCTGCTCTGTCTATCCCTTGCTTTAGTAAGAGCGTGATACACATTGACAAACTCCATTTGATACTTGTCATCGCATTTAAAGTAATTGAATGGATATATCTTGTAAGCAAACTTCTTATCAGTTATGACTTTTTTCTCAATAATGTCCTCAAAAATAAGATAACTTTCTTTAAACTCAGTTAGGCCAATTATATTCAATATTAAAAGCTTGAGTGCATGCATCTTGAGAGTAATTTTTACTATCTTAGAGGCAGGGAGGTTTCTCACTGCTTTAATGAGTTTATTCTCTTTCTTAACTCTTTGCTCCAGAGATTCTAAAGGGTCTCTTGGCTTTCTTTTTTTAAAGAAATACTTCACCAGTCTCAGGATCTATGACCTCAAACTTCTTACCATGGTGTTTTTCGAGGTGAACTTTTAGATCCCTTGAATGATTGTATTACTTATTACAGTAAGTGCAGAAATATTTTTCCATCTATCTTATCATGCTTAAGATAGAGCTTGGGTTTGTTAGAATGCTGCTCTAAAATATGACGTTTGAGAGCAGATTTATAAAAAAAAAGCTCTTCTAACACTATTCACAAAAATTTTCTATATTTATTTCTTTTTTCACTTCCTACTCTTCAACCATTTTTATTGGAACCTCGCTTTGAATTTCTTAGCTCTGCATTACTATTTAACAATTGAATCGTAATTCAAAGTCTGAGACCTTGGGTAAGAAAATTTCAGGTTCATATTAGGTAGATGCATCACAAGTCTCAATTTTCTTTTGATTCATGAAAGAAAGTTTTTGATGGCTAATGCCAAGCAATGCCGCTTTTGCAAGTAAGTTACCCCTCATTTTATAAATACTATTAGTAATATGTTAGTTGTATAAATTCTACCTTTATACTGGAGTAAAAGCACATCCTCAAAGATTTAGAGAGGTTTGATAAGACAGAGTGTGTGACATTGGTTTCAATTTTCTTAAATTTTGAGATAATTTATATACTAATTCATCCATTTTATAAATTAAAATGCCCCTAAATGTGTTTTGTTAAGTTAGATGTTCCTCCTAAATTTGTTCTCGCAAAATTAGGAGGGGAATTTTAACAATTTAAATTTTTTAATGTACCATCTAATACGGTTTTGAACTTTAATTTAAACTCCTAATTAAGTTTTAAATAGATTAGGAGCACCACCTTATTAAATTATTTATTATTAGGAGCAATTCAATGAATAAAGTTTGATAAAAATGAAAGTCAAACTCTGAAACTTGGAGAAAATTCCTTCCTCTTTCTCTATATATGTGATTCAGGTCGACCTCCAGTTGGATCTCTCTATTTAGTAGTAAAATACTAGTTAGTTTAGGAATGGATATCCACAATTTTAAATTTCATAAACATTGATAGAAACTGGAAGTAAGATGGAATCCATGAATGATTCAATGAAGAGAATTTAATCTCAAGATTTAATATGTAAATTCAGAAGTAAAGAGGACTTTATAGATACTTGGTACAGCAAGGTAAGTTCTTAACTTACGCTAATATATTGACCATAGTTGGATTGTTTTTGCCAACCCAGGAAGGAACAAAAATTTCGTTCTTAAAAGCATTGTTAAGCTAAGATAAAAAAGCATTTAAGACTAATGAAATAAAGATGTTAGAGATACCTGACAACCCTGAAATATCAGTAACAAATCTCTATGATGATGCTATGAGCTGATCTAGAGGTTGATGCTCTCTACCTTCCATCAAATCTATAAATCTCTAATAAGTTGCCAGAGAGAAACTTCTTCTTTAGTGTCCTTGAAACTCTGAAACCTCAGTACTTAAATTAAGTAATTTAAGAAGCTCACAAGAAACGCTATAGCATCTCTCCTGAAGAAAAAGAGAAGCAGGGAATTAAAATCAGCGGCACCTCGCTCTAGGAACTGCAGAAGCATTCATTCATCTCAAGTAAGCTTAGTCTTCTAATTTTATAGAAAAACCTGGTACTGCTATATACTTGATGAAAGAGCGCAGCAAATTAAACAGAGAGAGAAAGTCTCAAGTAAAGCATGAATTGAGTAAGAGACTCTTCAAAGATTTCTAAAAGCCAGACGAGATGAACATAGATGCAGGGGCTGGCACAAAGAGAAGAAACATGGGCCCAAGCAAGCCTTAAGAGGAAGAAAAGAAAGAGAAGCCAAATCCCTTTACGGGCAAATTTAATATGTGAACTTATTCATTCGTTTAAATCTAATACTTATTTATATACACAAAATCTCCCTTCTCTTGCGCATACTTTAGCTTTATCATCGCTGACTCTCTTAGCAGCACTCTTAATAAAATACTACTGTATCTATCTTCAAGTCGTGCATCAAGTGATAGAGTAGAAGTTTCTTGTAGTGGCCTTTCAATAACCCCCAATATAATTCAATTCCATTGAACTAAGGGCTGTAAGGAACATTAAATACAGGTGTTATATTTAGCCTTTCATATTCCTTCCTTGAGTCTTTAGTTTTATGAACTGACAAGTTATCAACGAATAGAATAATCTCTTAGTCAGCGTACTTATCTCTGAGTTATTGCAAGAACTTAATATATTATTCAGTCTTTATAGAACGAGGGTGAATAACATAAGTCTCGAGGCCACTATCTTCACTTATTCCACCAAGAATAGCATGAGTTTACACCTTAATATTTTAGTCATAAACTTCTATATTACTATACCTCTTGTACCAAGACCTTGATATAAAGGTATTGAATGTAAATACTGCCTCATCAGCGTGTATGAACTTTATATTATGCTCTTAAGACCTCTGCATTTAATCGAATATATAATTTAAATTTGTCTTATAAAATGGAACATTAAAGTCAATCACTCTCTTAATGCGATTGACTGTCTTGTAAGATATTCCGTTATTTTTATATATGTTAGCTATCGACTAAGCAGAGATGTGAAGCTCAGGATATTGGCGATGAAACAGCACAGCCCTCTAGGCTAGAGAGAAATGAGCCCAGTATTTAAGAGTCTTATCATTTATAAGATAATCGATATGATGCTGCTTAAATTTAGGAGGTCTCTTAGGCTTAGAATTGAGTTGCTATCTCTTTAAATTAAATGCTAATAGAAAGTGAGACCTCACAGCTGCTGGAGATTTATGGAGTAGCCTTGCTATAGACGTATAATTCAGAACAGGCTTGAGTAATTCACTATATTCATCACATCCATATCGCAATTTAAATAGTAAATCTATACACTCACTGTCATAAACTGACCCAAACCTTACATATACTCTCTTAAATTACTAACATTTAAACCCTAATCCCCTACATAAACCCTATTGAAACCCTAATTAAGTATGCACTAATAGTCTACTTTTATCAATAAAAAACTCAATCAAACTACTGAAAAAGTTTTGGGGTTTTTAGTATTTGGCATGGTTTTTTGACACAGGGTAAAGTCTTCAGAGAACCTTCATTTCTACTTTGACTGCTCTCCTGCAGAGGAGTAAATAGAATAATATAAGCATTAAAGAGGTTTTAACTTCACAAGGAAGTAATCCTGCTATAAAATAATAATTTAAAAAAATATAATAATTTGAATTTATTATTTGCCTATATTTATTAAATATAATATTTTTATCATTTAATTAGTTTTACCGCATTTTTATTGGTTTTGACAAGTTTTTATAGGCAATTCATGAAAACGTATGCTGTGTATTTAGAAGTCGAGGAACAATAGTTTATACCTAATTATCTAATAAGTACATTCACTTTTTATTTATCACTAAATAAAGTTAATTAATCTAAATTTAAAGTTGTTTTTAATTTTTTTCGTTTTATTTATAAAAACACTTGATGCTTTTTACATATTAAGTAATTAAATTTGAATTTTATTTTTTTTGATTAATTATAAATATTTATAATTTTATTTTCTCAAACTAATAATAATAATATTTTTTTCATTTAAAACTTTGTTTTCATGCAATAAATATTGTCACTATTTTCTTATATCATTAAGTACCCCCAAAATTTGATATATTTTTTTATTATAGCTGATTATTTTTCATTATATATTTTTGAAAGTAATTAAAAAGCATTAGATTATGCAATATCCCTCAAATATTGAAATTTTTATTCTCATTTTAATATATTTATAAGTTAATATCAATGGCATTTGTTTTTGACTAGTTTGATTTAAATTGCTATCAATCTTGTGAATCTTGTTTAAAACCTTAATTTAATGGGGAAAAAAATTGAAAATTAAGTTTCAATAAATGGTTAGTCTTAGGACTAAATTATATGTGTAATGTCAATAAAGCACAAAAGTTTATTGTTAATCTGAATATAATTGAATTGAATCATATAAAATTCATACATATATCTAGAATGAATAATGAGCTTTCCACATATCAATTTATGCATTTTACTTGCTTCTATGCTTTTTACAAAATCATATAAGTTGGGCATTATATAAATTGAAACAAAGGCTTTATTAAAGTAATAGTGAATTATTAGACTTACCCAACTTTTTTTATTTTAACTACTCTATTAGATTCATTAATTTAGGGTTTGTTAACTTATTACTTTAAGATACATAATAATAGATAGATAAGGTAAAATTTAAATGCATATCAAATAGCATTTTTGTATTATGCAAAATATAATTCTTTACTTTACATTCTGCTATTTATACCTCAATGATTATGAGATCACATTCTTGAATGTTTAGATCTTTCATTTATGAATTTATGTATCGATTTCTGCTATGATCTAATTTTATTTTACGTTTGTTACTTTGAAAAGTTTCTTTATCTTTTAAAAGTAACCATTAGTTTAAAGTTCTCTTATTCTTTCGTCTAGTCAGACCATATTTGCTATAATTTCAACTTGTACTTTGAACTTTAGGTCTATTAGTAGGTGTGTCCTAAGGGTTTGAATGAATCTCGTTGGATCAACTGCTTCGTTCATTAAATTACAACTTCTCATGTGGGCCGAGTTTACAAAAGTTTTGTGAATGCTACAGTAATGGCACATCCCGTAACTCACAGTAGTTCTGCATTAGCTGATTGCCATCATTTTATCCATTACGTTCTTAGTTAAAATAGTTTCTTTCTTTTGTTCAGTTATTGTTTCTTTTCTTAGATTTGGTTTTATACAACTTGAGGTTTTACGAATTGGTCGAAATTATTCCTTTCTTACTTCATGCTCTTCAGAATTAATTGCTCTATTTTCTTTTTGGTTATACTTTCTTTAAGATGAAAAACGTTTCAAAGTATTTTGTTTGGAAGATCTTTTGGAGTATTAAATGCTATTCTTTTAAGTTGCTTTTCTAATTTATCAATTTCCTTTAATTTTATATACCCACTAGCTAATAGAGTAGTGTATTTATTTATTAGGAGTTATCTAATCTGAGCAAACATTATTGTGTCACAAATTGTCGCATTGTTCGACTTGGTCAGGTTCTAGTAGAAATAATTTTGTTTATTTATCTCATCCAACGTATTTTTAAGCCAAGACTTTGTATCTATACAGATGCTCATGCCCAAGTATTTTATTGATTCCACTCTTTTTATACATTTTATTTCATTATATTATTTGAATTCCCTCTCAAGAATAGCGTTTATTGTATTTAATTTCAGGTTGTCTGTTTATTCTATTTCTTTGAAGCACTATATAGTTATCTTCATCTGTTATTAGCTTTTAACATTAATGAGAATATCATCAGCAAATGCGAGGAGTTTTACTTACTATTATATTTATGATCTTAGTTCTTTCTGCAAGTAGATAGCACCTTGTATGTATTTATTAAATAACATCGGTGATAGTCTACTTACCAACGCTACTCCTTTCTCACATTGAATTTCTTCTCATTCTTATTCTATTTTGTTGCCCTTGTACAACTCACATATCAATCTTACTATCAATTCATCTTGCTAAGTCTTTATCCATTGTTACAGAATTTGCAACTATTAATCATTAGTCTTTTAAAGATGTATAAAGAGATATGTGTCTCTATTTTTGCTTTTTCTTCTGAAATCGAAATCTTTAAGGTGATTGAATAATCTTATGAGGTTCAGATGAGTGCTCTTGTTTTCCTTCAACCCGCTATGGTAATTGCTCGTCATTAGTAACCCACTTTTTTACTCCTGTATTTTATTCACTATAACCTTTTCTATTATTTTGCTTAAGAGACAGTTCATCACAATAGGTCTTGTATTACCGATTTCAGGGTACAGTTCTCCTTAATTCTTGCTCAGCAGTATTAATCTCCCTTCTTTTATGTATTCTGGGAACGATCCTTTATTTATCCATTTTGTTATCTTTACGTTAACCGTTTCCTTGAGATGTCCAGCATTTTTCCGTCGAAACCATCTTACCCTTTAGCTTTATTAAAGTTACACTATGCAATGCTTTTTTCCACATCCTCTTCCTTACAGAAATTTTTATCAATTGATTCATCCTCCATCACTACGTCTCCTTATTTTTTTATTGATTCCGGTTTGTTTTGGCTTCTGTCATCTCTGAAAAGTTTATTATAGTAGTAATCTATTATCTCTCTTTATGTCTGTTCACCTGGCTGGACCCATCACAGTCGATTTACAGTCCTTTGATTTGTTGTGATTACTTTTTATAGTTTGTTAATCTTTTAACTAGGTAGAAGAAATCTTTAGGTCGTTCCTTCCTCGATAATTTTCCATGTCTCTAATCGCTTCCTTCCATTATACTTTCTTATCCTAATAAATACTGTTGTTTCCTATTAAGTTATTCCTAACAGCCATTTAGGGTGATTATTGGTACTAGTTCTTTGTTTTGCATTATTTTTCAAGTTTGATTTCAAAGCATTTCCTAATTGGCTGATCTAAATCTTCCATTCTTAGTTTTCTGTCTTCTTTAATGAAAGTTTTCCAACATTATTTCTAAAAGTCAGCTGATCTAATTGTTTTCTTTCTATCAGTCATCTTGAAATTATTCTCTTGGAATTTGACTTTTAATCTCACTATCTAAGTTGGTATAGTTTCTTTTCTACTGTTTCTGTGTTGGAGAATATTTAATCTAGTTGGTTGCCTTTTTATGAGTCTCCACTCCATCTGGTAAAGATTCAAAATCCCAAAATCCCTTAATGAGGTTTATAAGTGCTTTGATTTGTAGGGTAAAGTTGGGGTCTTATTGGGGTTGGTAGAGAAATTAGCCAATTTGCAAAATGAGAAATAGAAATTAGCGAATTTTAGGTCTATTTATGATGAGTAATATTTAGATTTACTTCTTTAGCTTAGGTATGGTACAAGTATTAATATAGACTTAGTCAAACCTGTAATGAATTATGCAGCTATAGCAAAGCTCCTGTGCAAGAGTGCCTTTACAGTTAGGTTTCATTGCTTGTTGGCTGTTTAGCATTATACTTCAGGCACTTGAAAGCATCCTGCAAGAAAATAAAAGTTCTCACAGCAGCATATTGACTGCCTCTGTGATTCGAAGACTTTAAAGTATTGGGCACACTTTCCACTAGACTAGCGAGCTGTGATGTTTCATCGCAAGTTTCCTGACATGCGTATCTCTCCATAAACTACAGCCAACATTTATATAAGAAATGGTATTACTTTCAAGACTGTCAAGAGAGTGAAGAGAGTGATTGATTTCACAGTGCCATTTTATAGTAATAATTTAAACTTTATATATGATTAAATGCAGAGGGCTATTGACAATAAATCAAGTTCATACACGCTGATGAAGCTGTGTTTACCTTCAACACCTTTATTAATAAGTCTTGGTATAAGAAGTATGATAATATAGAAGTCTACGATTAGAAAGTAAAGGTTGTAACCCATGCAATTTTAGCAGGTATTAGTGAAGACTCTGGTTTGGAAAGTTATGTTATTCATCCTCGCTCTATTAAGCGAGAGTAGTACATAGAGTTCCTACATAAGTTTAGAGATAAATATAACGATTAGGCGATCATCCTGTTTGTTGACAACCTCTCATTTCATAAGACTAAGGAGTCTAAGAAAGCTTATGAAGAGTTATATATAACTCCTGTATATAACGTTCCCTATAGCCCACAGTTTAATGGGATCGAATTCTATTGGAGTTAAATTAAGACTCACTACAAGAAACTGCTGCTGTATCATCTTATGCATGACTTGCCCATCGATACAGTAGACTTGATTCAGAGTAGCAGCAAGAGAGTAAGCATAGATAAGGCAACAGTTTGTGCGAGAGAAGGAAGAATGAATGTTTATAAATAAGTTTTAGATTTAAATGGATGAATAAGTTCACATATTAAATTAACTCAGAAAGGCATTAGTCCTCTCCTTCTTCTCCTCTTCTTATGGCTTGCCTGGGCCCATATTTCTTCTCTTATTGTCAGCTCCTGCATCTATCTTCATATCATCTGGTTTTTAGACATCTTTATAAAGCCTCTTGCTCACCTCATGAATTGTTTGCGACTTTCTTTCTCTGTGAACCTTTGCATGTTATTTCATTAGGAATATACCAGTTCCAGGTTTCCCTACAAAGTTATGTGTCAAAGCTTACTAGAGAGGTATGGATGCTTCTTAAGCTCCGCAAGCCAGGTCTCGCTTATTAGTGTGCCTTGCTTCTTTTAATCTTCAGGAGAAATAGAGTAGCGTTTCTTGTGAGCTTTTTCAATTATCTCTCTGAGATAGCTCTCTCTTAAAGTGCCAAGAACACTAAAGAAGAAGCTCCTTTCTGGAAGTTTGTTAGAGAATTGTTTTTTGGTAGGAAGATAAACTTCCAACTCTTCATCTTTCATCGCATCCTCGTAGAGATTAGTGACTGAAATATCTGGGTAGTTTGGTATTTCTATCAATTTAATTTCATTGTTTTTGAAGGCTTTCTTCTCATCACAGAGTATCGCTCTTAGAAATGAGATTTTGGTACCTTCCATCGTTGGAAAGAATAAACCCACTATAGTATATAATTAAGTATAATTCACATGCTTACCATGCTGAGTGAGGTATCGATAGAGATTTTCCTTGCTTCTAAATCTTGAGATCATTTCTTAAGCTTTAACTCTCTTCATTGCAGTACTTATAAATTCCATCCTTGTTCCTTCTCTTCTTATTGAATTTCAAATTTTAATATATAGATTTCTGGATCCTACTGCTTAAAAATCTTAGTATTAATTATGGGCATCTTATAGGAGGTCAAACTGGTAAGGATACGTGGAGAAAGCTGGTAGAAGCTATAACAAACTTCAGAGATGGAGCTCCATTTTTATCAATTTAGTTCCATTAAATTAGTACTAAATTTGTTTAAATTTAATTAGTACTGGTACTAATTCCCTTTAATTTTAATTGGTACCAATTTAATAGTACCAAAACTTAATTAGTACCTAGTTTTAAACTAATGAGATTATGATGGAAAAGTTCCAAATTGGTTCAAAACCTAATTGATACCAGTACCAACCTGAATTTTATCTAAGTTGGTACAAAAATTCAAAATATTAAGCATAAAATTAGAAAAATTATAGTTATAAACTAAGAATAAATATGATCTCTAATACTTCAAAATCAATCATTATTGTTGCATTGACAACTCCTGTACAGAGTAACTATAACTAGAGAGGTTATTAGAGCTTTATAATAGAAATTTAAATATGATTTTAAAGATGGCGGCTAACTTAAATCTAAAAGCAGTTTCTCTTAGCAGTGGATAATCATAGCTAAACTTTGGCTAAACTTGAAGGCCAGAAGTTATTTATGTTGAGAGGGAGGTAAAGTTAAGAGCACATGAGTTTGAATCAGAGGTCTTCAAAATAGAAGTATAGAACTTAAAGGAGAGAGCAGAGATAGGACTTTAAACATAAATTGAATATGTTGAGGAGCTAAAAGAACAGCTCCCTATTTAAAAGATAAAAACATTTTAATGTGAAGACTGCTAGAATCTTTTCTCAACTGAACAAAGCTTGAAGAGACACCTTAAAGAGCTACACTCTGGCAAAGCCAAGATATATTTCAAGCATGAAAAAGTGGATGGAAGGTACTAATGCACAACTTCTACGAAGTACTATACTCACTCTGCAAAAGTTAAGAAGCACATGCAAAAGCATCACCTCAGTGAGTTCTTGATTTAAGATAAAGAGACATAAAAACTTGTGGCAGCTAAATGAAAATCAAATACTCTCGAGTCTTAAAAAGAGTTACAGGAGAAGCTCAAGAGACAGAAAAGATAAGAATCGATGAACTAACCTGCAGGCAATACAATTCTAGCCTGTTTTCAAGCAAAAGCTATGAGCATTCCTGCATTGAATGCAATTAATCTAAGTAGTTGTATTGAGAATTACTTGCATATAAGTGTTCCTAACAAAGCAAAGCTTAAAGTGGTTGATGAGTATGCATACAAGGTATACCCTTTCAGCTATCTCCTTAAGAACGATCAATACTAAAATGAGTTTGCTAACGAATATATGATTCTTAGAGAGGCATAGAGAAAAGATTGCAAGAACTTGCTTAAGCTAGATGGTATTATTTTAAGCTATGGATTTATCGCACTGAGACTTAAGAAATATCAAATGACTCTGAGAGATTATTTATATCATATCAGATACCCAGATGATTTGAATGATATACTATAAGATATGATAAAGGGCGTCAAGGAGTTGCATGAACTTGGATATGTTCATAGAGATTTGAAACCTGAAAATGTAATGCTGAACCTCTGCCTTTAGTAATCGTAGATATCGATTTCAATAGAGCCTTAAGATAAGAGATAGTAACTCTAGCAAAGGTTCTTGGCACTCCTGGCTACTTCCCAATAAGAGAGAAGTGGACGAATGGATCAGCTTAGTGGGATCTATGGGCAGTAGCTGCTATAATTTTAGAGAGTGACATGGAATGCATGTCTTACTATGGTACCAAATAAGAGAAATAATCAATAAGTTTGGCTTTTAAACATATATAACAGGAAGTTGTCTGCAATGAAATTAAGAAGCTTGTAGAGATGATAATCTTTAGAGCTCCAGCTTATCCAAGATAATCGTTAGAAGACATACATGAACCACTCCAGAGAGCTTGATTCAAGAGGTACCACAATGATAAGCAGATAAAATTTGTTTGAATTAAGCACACTAATAATCATAGAATTTTTATAAAATTCACAAAAAATATGCGTTTTCTCTACTAACCCCAACTATACCCTACAAATCAAAGCTCTTATAAACCTCACTAAGGGGTTTTGATTCTCTTAGTTCTTATTTTCTAAGATGTTAATGAATTCTTTAATGGGAAAGTTGAAGTCACCAATTACAATTATTTTCTGTTTTTCACACTTCTGTTTTATTGTTTTAATAATGAAAATTACTCTGCTTTTTAGTTCCTTTACTTCGTCATTTTAGTATGGTGGAATATAAAGTGTGATCATGTGTAGCGGGTGTCCTTCCACATTAAGTATATTCCATGTCATGAATTATCTCAAAGTTGTAATAGTCTTCATCTAATATCTTCTACTATTTAGGTTTAAGATCCCTCCGTTCCTTGCTAATTGAGTCTACGTTATATTCTAGCTATTAATTCCTATAATCCTTTGTAGTCTCATTTCAACGAGGGCGATAAAGTCTGGGTTCTTATCCTCTATCTCTTTTAACATTTGGTCTTACTTCAGTTTTAAGTTCCACCCTCTTACATTTTGTAGAAAAATCTTTAATTCAATGCACTGCGCTGCAATTCGCCTTTTATTGCTAATAACCTCTTTGCTGCGCTGGTTCTCCGCAAAGTGTTTATTCCATCTAACCCACCCCTCAGCTTCTCTCACTGGCTAATAAAAGTGAAGCTGCCGATTGTTTTCTGTTGTGATAGAAAATCTATTCAAGTTTCTATAACTATTATTATTGGTTACATGAACATTATTAAGGTCCTTCTAGATTTGCTTTGCTTGAGTTTATTTTGAATATTCAAAATAGACTTTCTTGGATTACTTTCTGAGAATTTTGTTTTGATTCTTCCTCCATTTCCATGTAAATGGGCAGTCTTCTTCTACTTATGTTCTGTTTTGCTTTCCCTTCCTTCTTGTTCCCACTATTTTTAATTCGATTTAATTTTTTTTAAAGAATTCCATTTACACTATATTTTAAGATATTATAATTCTTAATAAGTTTAATAAATATCTCTACGATATTTGGCCAACTGAGTATGATAAAATGATAGCTTCTTGCATGTCAACCCCAAAACCTTTAATTTAGTTAGTTACACCTAAACTTATACAAATAATAAATTATCTATTTGTATAACATTTTCATTTAAGTTAATTTTAATTAGATAGCAATTGATCTGATCTTGATATATTTCTAAAGGCTGCATTTATATTGTTTAATTTATTGAATAATATGGGCTTACTCCTTGATTTACAGTTTATTTTACAATTTAATAAGTATCATGGAGCTTATTGATAGTGATTATAAGTAAGCATTAAAAATATACTTATTAGTTAATATAATATAAAAATAACTTCCAAGTTACTATGAACTAAATAATTAAGTTATCAATTAACTTTTACATCTAATTCCTGGTTTTTCTGAATCTTTTTATGATACCATCATCAATCAATTAAATTAGATCTAAGAGTATCAAATTTCAAACTTCAGCACTGCTAATTCCTCTACATCTATTCAAAGAAGATGCTGGAAATTTTACTTAAATTAGATTTGATTTAAGTGTTATCAATGTCTCTATATCTTAAGCACCAAATTGAGCTCTTTGTTTGAGTTATTTAATTCCTCTTTGAAGTTATCAGAAAGCTAATAATTGGAGTAGCGGGCTCATTCACATATTTACATCTATGCTCATTATCACCACATTCATTATATTTAAATATAATATATATTATGCTGCATGTGTTGTTATCTACTTAAATATAGGTATTGGTAAGATTTAAGACTTAGGAAATTTAAATGGATATGTGCTCTCTGACAGGTTGTTAATTCATCAGTTTGGCAGTATGTTCATCCTATCATTCATTCTATCTCTTTTAAGGTGACTATTAGAGTGTCATTTTACTCTCAAATAAGTTTTAATTATATTTCTTATATTTTAATACAAGTTTAAGTATTATCTTTGGTAATTTAATAATTTCAAAATGACATAAAGCATATGCAGGCAACTGCCTTATTTAAAGAGACTACATTAAAAGCAAAAGTATCAAAGCATTAACATATTGGCATCAATCCTTTAGGTCAAAGTAGAACTATTGAATTCACTGTAAACTTTTATATATCTCTAAATACACAGTCTGAATTATAAAATACTAACAATAATTAATATATATTATATTAAGTTGTGTTTTATAATGTGGTGATAAAGTCTCTGTCTCTCACTTATTTATATTATTTGATTATCATCACTTATATCAATAAATGCTATATCCCTTTTGTAAGTTTCTAGATTACCTTAAGGTAAGACTGAATAACATGATAAACTTGAGGTAATACTGCCAAATTTTGTAAATCTCAATGGACTAATCTTGTATTCATATGTTCCAGCAGTAATTGTTTCATCAATGCCATTCATAATTGCATGTTATGTAATAGCTGTAACACCTATAATAATTAAATTAGTACCAATATACTACAGTGATGAAATAGTGAAGTATACTAGGAGTCATACAATATTTAGAGTATAAAAAGAAGAATTGGCTTAAATTAAAGTTGTTCTTAACAAATAGTATTCCTTAAAAAGAAATAAGTTAATGCAAAAGCATAAATACATCTAGTAAAAGTTAACAAAAAACATATGAAGTTACAATTAGGATCTCATAGATGTCAAGTTATTGAAATAAGTATAAATGTTAAAATACTCATAAAGATTGAAGATACATGTTTTATAATTGCTAATGATGAAAATCAATATGTTAAAAGGCTTAGTAACACCACAATTTCAATTAATGGTATAGTACGATATATTAAAACTTAATCTATACCAACAGAAATGTATAAATATTTAAATACTAGCATCTATACTCATAAAAATTGAAGTGAAATTTGTAATTGCATAAATGCAATAATTATTTCATTAAATAAAATGTTCAACTAACTACTCCTTTAAATGACTAAGTTATGGAATGGTGCTAAAATCTAATGTAAGATTGTTGAGAATTTTTATTTCATGTTCCTAAAACAACTTGTCTCTTCTTACATAAGATGCAAGTTCAAGAATGTCTTTACTTTTCTTTTAAAACTCTTGGAACTTAGATCCAAGTAAGCCTCAACTAATATGATAATTATAGAAAATATGTCCTGTCTCACATCACCATTAAACATTTCGGGCAAATCTTAAGGATGCTAGTAAATGGTGGTTTACATCTCGGGCACAAAACATCTTTAAGATATAAATGAAGAATAGCTGTAATCAGTGAGAAATGTTTAGTGATAGTCACCTTGGAGTACTCTTACTGTCTTTGGGGTGATGAATTTGTGAACGATTCCTTATTGATGAAGCTCTTCAATCGCATCGATTAAACCAAAGATATATTGAACCTTTTAGTATTTGCTTTTAGTAATAAGCTAGTGACTAATCATAGTCTCTCTGCTTTAAATGAATACCGTCTTCACCCCAATAAATTGCTTAATACTTGTCTTAAAGTTTACACTTATTTTAATAAGACAAATGATTCATTATTTTGAATTCATTCTAAAGATTTTGAACAATACTGTAGTCTTTTTCAAGATTTTTAAAAGCAATAAGTGGGACCTTGAATTTATTCAAATTGATCAAGGTCTGATCTGACTAGGTTCTATTTCAAGATAGGTTTTATATCTAATCAACCTCAAATTTTATGTATGGGTGCAATTGATTTATTTTTTCATGAATGAATAAGCTTGCACGAGTTAGATTTATGTCAGTGGGCTTTGAAATTTGCGTATTAATAATCATCACGCTACTATCCTCAGATTTCAAATGTAACCCTCCAATTTTTGACTTGTTATTCGAGATTTAAATTGAGTTTAATTACGAAGTTTCATCTTCACTCTCTGACTTACAAAGTTTGCTAAGTTGTTCAGATGCTCTTGCTATTTGTGTCAAAATCTAAAAGGAAATTAATAAAAAATACTTACAATTTTTGAATAACCCTTACTCAAAAAAATTTCAGAGTCATGAGTGCCAACGTGAATAAGCAGCTTATTTTCGACTTAAATTTTAAGCATTTAAATTGTCGTCGCAAATGAGGCATCGGTACTTGCCTCCTATTTTAAGTTGCATAAATTTTCCACTATCTCTTTTGTGAACTTGAATGTGTCTTTTCAGTTCAGATGGAGTATATATCTATTTGCATAAATTGCACTATTAGAGAGTCTTAGGTTTTTTAAGTTTACTTTTGGCTCGACTGGACCTCCTCGCTTACCATTTGGCATAATAATTTATGTATTAGTCATCTCCCTTCATAGCTTAATTGTGTACAGAAAGATCATAAATTTATGTCTTAGTAGTTGGAGTTTGTAAAATATTTATGTCTTCAGAAATTTCACTTGAGTCGTCAATATCATAGTTTGAGGATAAGGATGAAGAATCTCCAAATTTAATAACTATAATTTAATGATTCCTAATTAGTATATTTAAGCTAACATAAATTAAAATTATGGTTTAAATTAATCTATTATTATTTGC